>JASDQU010032472.1:0-22138 GCA_032191745.1 Picea mariana | reverse complement strand
CTTTTCCTTTCATTTTGGCTCTTTGACAAAGCTTGACGTCACACTTGTAGCAGAAGTAATATAGGGCTGACGTCATACTCTTATTCCTTTGCTTATACCTGCAACGTTGTGACATTTGGTAGCTCTATTGATTGACATTGAGTTAGTAATTGTATCTCTAAGCTAATTTGATAAACAGTTTTACTCAATTGTCTCTTTTTTGACCTAATCTATGCTAGACGTCACCCTTGTAGCAGAATTTGTATAGGTGACGCTGCATGGAATTATATATGAGCTGATTTGACCTTGCATTAATGATATGATACATGGTTTAATTGCACATATTGAATGCTCCTTGTATAATTGTTGAAGAAGTGATTTTGTCTTTGCTTTTGATAATCATTGACTTCGTCAATAATTATATCCATTTATTGCTCATATATATCTTTGAAAGATAGTCATTGGCTTTATGAAGTACTAACCCACTGCAAGCACATTCTAGTTTTCTTTGTTTTGTCTCGCAAACAGGTGCATCATCAGTGGAAGATTTCTTCTTGACTATCTTTTCTTGGGCAGCAATCTGTGGAAGGGGTTTTCATTGACTTGGCCTTTACCTTTAGCCCTTCATTGAACCAGATTGCCTTAGGGACGTCTCCCTTGGACTTGCCCTCCTAAATAGAAAGAGCCCCCCATCGAGGTGACAGTGGGTGGGGAAGCTCCTGTTACGCCGGTTTCAAGCCCTGACTCGAGCCCTTGGACCTTTCCTACAAACCGTGCGATAACAGGTCTATATAATGGAGACTCCTCTTCATTGTTCAAGGTCGATTTCTTCAACAGCAGCAACATGTACTCTTACTCTCTCTCTCTCTCTTCCATTCTCTAGCTTCTAGTCTTTGTGTCAGACTGAATACTATACCAGTTTGTGTACTTTTGTTTAGTGGTGCAATCAACATGTTCTTATCGAGCTTCATGTTTGTTGGTATGGTGTTTGATGTTTTATGCATGGTTATGAGTTCTAGCACTTTATTTTGGTACTACTCTATCGTTTAATTGCGCTCTCTTTTCATTTCCGTTTCTTTTCTTAAAGCTAACGCTGCAAGGATTCCTCCAAATAAACTTAAGATTAAATTTAGTTACTATCTTGATTGTCTAATCGCAGCCAAGAAAAAATTTCTTGCTGCTTTTTTTTCTGATTTGATTGCAGATTATCGAGGTTTAGAACAGCGAGAAGAAACCTAAGAACACCCCCTTGAGGTTGGCACACACCAACCCGAATGGAGAGGAGTCTTGCTGGTGACATCTAGGGCATTTCCTCCTACAATTAGCCTCTTTTTACCACTGATTTTACTTTATTTCAGATCTGATATAGGGGTCAAAAAGTGTGCTAACACCTCCCCAGAGACATCTACATGGTAGTTTGTTATTTCCCCCCTATGTCATCTCAGTTTGCTATTCATAAAGACTCAGACGGGGACACTTATATGAAATCGTACACTAGCATCATTCAGTACTCTATGATGGGGGATGTCATCCTACTAGGTGACTTTAATGCCCATACCCGAGCTCTTAATATCCCTCTCCATAATCGCTCAGAGGACGTGTTTTGCATACAAGAGACAAATCCAAATTCAGTAGGACTCCAATGTGCATCAGATGACGCATCGGAGCCTCTTACAAGTTATGGAAGACACCTATTGCAGCTTGGTGGATCCCATGAACTACTGATCCTTAATGGCCTTCCCTGTTTTCCTCGGTCTCTCTTTTTCACTCGTCGACCTACCGATGGAGGTGCTAGTGAAATTTATTATGTCTTGACTAGTCAGACTCTACTCCCCATCATCCACCACTTCTCAGCAACTCCCCTCGCCTTAGACAATAATGCTCTAGTACGGATCCCAACAACTACAAGACAATCATGGTAGCCACACATTTTCTAAACTTTATGCTACGGCCCTCCATTTGAAGCTTTCTAGGGATCTTGAGAGGAGGAAACTCAGAGCCTTGAGCAATAGACCATTGACCAAATCCTTACACTCTGGACCATCATTGATGGAGGCACGACATAATTCTTCAAAATTTTACTTTTTCTTTGTGGACTTTCATAAAGTTTTTGACTTCGTCTCCCAGAAATCTTTGTTCCAGAGACTCAGAGATATTGGTATCTCGAATAACTTACTGACCGCCATCATGCGCCTTTACAAATATGTTCTTGGTCGTCTACACAGTTCAAGGGATTTCAAAGTTTACCGGGAGTACACTTGGGAGAAAACAGGGTTTCCCCCTATCCTCTACATTGTTTTGTATCTACATTGACGAGTTGGAGTCCTTGCATGAGCACATCTAAGATGGAGATAGATGCCTCCTCCACCATGTCTTGATTTCTATCCTGCTTTTCGTCGATGATGTGATCCTTTTAGCTTCATCCCCTGAAGGATTGTGGAGACAGCTAAATGCCCTCGCCATATTTTGCAACCTTTGATAGTTGATGGTCAACTTGGACAAAACCAGGGTCATGATGTTCAACGGGTCAAAGAAGACCCTTTTTTGTCACTGTTTCTTCTTCAACAAAGAGGAGATTGAGATCACTTGCACATATACTTATTTGGGAGTACTATTCACATGACCTTTCTTCAACATGTGCCATGCACTTCAGCCTAGAGTCAACAAGTGCTATGGTTCTCAGGCCCTTCTAGAGAGATAGTGTTTCTGGAACCATTTTCAAGACACATTGTCCAAGATGTCGCTCATGGAAACTCTTGTTCAACCTACAATTTTATACAGTTTCAAGGTGTGGGGCCCTGATCTACTAGAGTCTGATTGGTCTTCAGCAGAGAGAGTACAAATCATCCTCCTTCGCTGCATTACCAGGTGCAAGAAAACAATCCCCCAACCCATCATCCTTGCAGAGTTTGATGCTCACTCCTTTCGACTTGAGACAGTGTTTAGCCTCATCTCGCTCCTACACTGCCTTCGGAGTTTTTCCAATACAACAAAGGGACAAGACCGGTATCCTTACTTGGCCTACCGTTCATCGGAGTCCCTTGCATCCATTAGTTCTCTGGTTCGTTCTCGATGTTGGTATATCGAGGTCTCAGATCTTCTAGCATCTATTGGAATTACAATGGATCGACTCCCTCCATTCAAATATTCCCTTGATGCACCCAACCACCTATTACCTACACAACAAGAGATGAACACATTCATCAAAGATGATATCTACAGGCAGTTTGTGCAGGTCACTTGTACAAACCCTAAGGATGGGTTGCGTTCGAAAATGCCCTTCTATGCAGATCATTTCATGGTTATGAGGGATGGACTCATTATTCAACCCCATTACATGGTTATAAGTGTAAGGAATCTCTCTTAGATGGAAAACTCATCCTGCAAGGAATCCCCTCCAACACTCATGCAACACCCTCTTCCCATGAGAAGAACTCAAACAAACCAAAAGCTAACATTTTGAAAGGACACAAAGTCCCTTCCCCTTAGAGCACACACCCATATGTTAGCCTTCCTAGCTTTCATAAGATGAGAGAATTCATGTAAGTCTTGTCTACATCTACTATAACTCAAGTGTTTATTTGAATTAATATAAGTTGCATTTAAAAATAAAACAATGTGTAGTGTTTCACAATGTGAACAAAGCTTCTATAAGTTTACGTGGATGTCACAATGTGAATAAAGCTTTTATAAGTTGAAGCAATTACTAATGCACCTTTGTAAGACTTATCACACCTAAAAGGAAAATTAGTTTACGTGGATATCACAATGTGAAGAAAGATTTTATAAGTTGAAGCAATTACTAATGCACCTTTGTAAGATTTATCACACCTAAAAGGAAAATTAGTTGTTTGCATTGACATGTGGTTCAAACATCTTATAGGGTATTTCCCAAAATAATAAGGTTGTTGGATTTTATTCAAGGTCGCTAGGACCTCATGAACTACAGTACTCTAACTAATGATCTAGAGTTGGCTACAATAACACATGCTTTATAAATATGGAAATGGTATTTGATGGGGAAGGAGATTTAAGTTGGAGTGAAACCATCAAATACTAATGGCTACCTTTACTTAGTGCCATCCAAAGTAGTATAACTCAGACTTATCTCAAACTTATAAATATATATATATATATGCACGTCAATATAAATACAAATAATTAGACACCAAATATGCAATTTTGTTCATTTACATTGCATGTAAGGGTGCAAATAGGAAAAATCACATCGAGGTACATAATTATAAGTTTTGCGTTACATAAAGTTAAAGTTCAGAAAAAGCAATTGATATACTGGGACACAACACATAAACATTAAGGCTCTCTCTAGAGTCCAAAAACCATCAAAATCTAATATAATGAGACCCATTCATGAATCATTGTAAATCATGACTCATCTATTAAAAAATTAGTAGACAACATCACATATGGATTCCAATCTGAAATCAACACCAAGTCAGTGCCAAATCAGCTCCAACAACATGCTTCCAAGTTGGATTTACTTTAGCTCTAAACAATGCAAATGCAAATTCTGAGAAGTGAAATGAGGTAAGAAAGTTGGGGGGCTTCTAAGAAGGTAGGTTTAGGAATTAAGGTAGGTTAAGTCTTTCTTTGGCCCTACTAACAAGATTACATGTCAAACTAACACAGAATCAACCAAGTTAAATCTAACTCATATAAGTAAGACCAAGTTAGTAGCCAAATCGACTCAATTTAAAGGCAAGCCAAGTCAAAATCAGTTAAGTCAAACTAAATCCATTGATTCAAACTATAGTGGTCTTATCTAAGTGCTTGCAAAAGAAGATGATTAGAGATATTAGTGTTAATGACAACTTATTAGTATAGGTATTAATGTTATGTGTTGTATTATCTGGGGGGCACATACTATTAATTACGTGCCCACATAATATTAATTATGTGGGCTAAATTGGTTGTTTGCTAGAACAACCATCAAGTTATTGAATCAATATATGTAGGCATAGAATGAATAAATTACTTTTCAAGCATTGCTTCTTTTCTTTCATTCTTTCGTCTTCTTTGTAAGTTGCTTTACGAAGCCAACATGACACTATCAATACAACTCAAGCAAGCTTAAAACAAGAAATTCTAAGGGAATTGAACCAAAATGCTTCTACAAACAAGAAGGATAGGTACCACAATGAGGTTTCACTAAAGAAAGAGATATGAAATAGAGACTCCGCAAATAAGTTCATATATGTTCCTAAGTATTTTTATTTTGAGAAATATGACTTATATTAAGTATTTACAAAATATAAAAGAAAGGCAAACGGGTATATACAAGGTGTGCCTAACTCTTAGAACCCAACTTTATATATTTGCAAATTACAAGTATCCAAGTTATAAGAAGACATTTGCGAAAGTCAAAAAAACCTTCTATTGGCCAAAAAAAAAAGAAAAGAGTCCACCAAGTATGTGCCAATATGTCAATAATGTTAGAAAGTAAAGGAAAATGGCATGCATACGATGGGGAAACAACCCATGATATTCTAGAGTCAAAAGAGGAAATATTACTACATTTCACCGTCATGAGCCAACTAAATCAGCTCATTTCATTCCAATCAATGCTAGACCAAGACAATGGAGAATTATGTTAAATAGTTAACTGTGAAATTTCAAGCTTAGACTCAGAATGCAATGTACTTTTATTTTTCTTCAATATAACGAGCAGATCTGAAAACTTAAATGATAAATAATGCGGACACTGAAAGTTGTAAAACAGAAGTAGACAGTGCACACAAATGGAGTCACACAATAATACAGGAATTCATCCTGGGGAAACCCAAAGAGGGAGAAAACCACAACAAACAATCTTCCTTATCAGCAAATAAATGAATGAATAATCTGATTACAATATCACAATGAGAATGTGCTTCTGAGATTGCCAGTATGTGAATTCCCTGTTGTGCTGCCTGCAAATATATATATATATATATATATATCTTGCCTGCAAGATATGTATATGTTGCCTGCTAGATATGTATATGTTGCCTGCTAAAATATATATCACCTGCCTGCAAAATTATCCTTCTTCTCCTCTCTGATGCACTGCATACAAAAGTGAATAATGAAGAGAGTAATTATGTGTATATCATGGGCGCAGAAGAGAGACAAGGGAACTCAACTTAGGCGCAGAAGAGAGATGAGTCAACTCAGCTTAGAACTAGTTGCATTACAAGACAACTCACCTTGAGACTTGGCTTCTCGACTCAACTCGAATTGTAACTTGACTTGTAACTAGATATGCCAACTTGACATGCAACCTCGTACTTGTCAACTCAAACTTGCAACTAGACTTGTCACTCGACTTTTACACTTGAGTTCATAACTCGGATTCTTGAGTTAGACACTTGGACTTGACATGCAACCTTGACTTGTACACTTGAGTTCATAACTCGGATACACTTGAGTTCATAACTCGGATTCTTGAGTTAGACACTTGGACTTAACATGCAACCTCAACTTGTACCCTTGAGTTCATAACTCAGCTACACTTGGGTTCATAACTTGGATTTCACACTTTGGAAACTCGACATTCTTTGGCAACTCGTTATTTTCTCATGGTGGATAAAGTCACATGTGCCAATGCACTAAATCATTATAATTGCATCATTTGCATAAGTGATAAGGAAGATTATTTGTCACGTCATTCTAGCTCACAGGATTTATACATTCATCTTGTCTATTGCTAGATTTTCCTTGGCTTTTGCACTAAGCTCACAACACTGACCTTGACTGTTGCACATGGCTCACAAGGTTTTTGTCCTGATTTTTGTCCTCGCTCACGAGGCTTGTACATTTGCCTTCACTCTTGTCATGACTTCACAAGACTATCTCTGGCAGCATCTCTTTCGTCCCGACTTTTGTACTGGCTCACAAAGCTTGTACATTGGCCTTGACTATTGCCATGGCTCACAAAGCAGCCAAAGCTTGTACATTGGCCTTGACTCTTGCCATGGCTCACAAAGCTTGTACATTGGCCTTGACTCTTGCCATGACTCACAAGATTGTTTAATCTCCAGGTCTCCCTGTCTAATCTCAGGGTGGTCATTTAGACCCCTCGTTGGAGAATGCCTTATGATGTCTAGCCTCAGGGTGGTCACTTAAGACCCCTTGTTGAAGAATGCCTTGTGATGCTGCTATTTTCAACATTAACATCATAGAGTACCAAAGAATATCATCTCTAATAAGGAGTCTCATATCACCTCATGCTTTTTACAATAGCACATTAAGGGGTGTTTCAAACCCTTTTGAAGTTCAACACTTAAAAGGAGCTCACTTAAATTAAGAAAGAATGCAAAACAAATGCAAAGTGTTTTTGTTCACTTTGAGATAGTGATAGAAAGGATGAACATGATACATTTAAATTTTCCTTCCCACCTAATCTAAGAATCCATGGTGCATTTCATGTTTCTTTAACTAAGAATATGCTCACGATTCTACCATGTGGTTAACTAGTTGAAAAAACAAGTGGAGCTTGTTATCCCCGATTTCTAGGGATAACTAGGAGATCATGTCTCGAGGCCCACAGGTCCTAGACATGGAGTACCGAGAGCAGGATTGACCTGAGCATGGCCCTAGGGGGGCCATCTTTCTTCTCTTTCCATCAGACTTGTCTTGTCAGTAGCAGCAGCATCCATCACCTTGGGCTTGGACTTGTATCGGAGAAGACTCTTGCTCCATGAAGTAATTGGTCCAGGTATCATGGTATGTGTCATATTTGATCATTATAATCTTTACATATATGCATTGAATTCCTTTTGTTTCTGACGACTGCTTGGATCTTACATTAACCCACTTGACCATGGTTGGGGGGATTGACAGGGTATCCTAGCAAGTTTGTACCCATAGATTTTGGTTTGCCACCGGGGGGAATTTTGAAGGGCCATCATCCGCTCCCATCATATCATCACTTTTACATCTTATCTCCCACTCATCTGTCCCATTCCCTTAGTCCGGGCATTAGGATGATCTGTTTGTGGGGTTGCACCTTATCTCATGGGAAGAAGGGGCTAAAGGCCCAGAAGGTAAAAGCAGCTGGTAAAAGATAAAAGCCATAAAAATGAAACCTAGAGATGCCTCGCCCAGGGATCCCCGAGAAGGCAATAAAAAGCCTCTCAGCAAGAAACAAGAGGGACCCTAAGAAAAATAACTAAACAAGACCTAGCCAAGTGGATAGGGGGTCTCATCACGAGCCAGCCTATTATGTTCATGGGTACCTAGCAGTATGACGTTGCCATTATCTGGTCACCACACCAGGGCAGTGACCTTTGGTTGCATGTCCAAGGGAAAGGGGGTCTCATCATGAGCTAGCCTTATCATCTCTGTGAAAGTGCTTGTGGGTAACACTGTCAGCTCTGGTCACCACACCAAGGCACTGTCCTCTAGTTAGTCCTTGAAATAAAAAGAAAAAAGCAAATAAAGAAAAGAAAAGAATAAAGGCAATAAAGGGCTTGGAAAGAATTACATCCATGACGGGTACAACTCACCTTCTACAAAGGCACCCACAGGTAATATCATGCATCCCTGTCTCTCACTCTACCCGTATGTCTAGACATCCTTTGACCACATCACCTCATTTTACATGGCTTGGATGGTACCCTCTGGAGACTTTCCTTTTCTTATGGATGCTAGCCCAATAGGGTATTTTGTCTTTTTCTTTGGCTTTGTATTGTAGGTCATTGTAATGTCTTTGAGCTATTGATTGATATATCAGGGGTTTTATGCATGTATTTGATAAAATTAATGATGAAACGTGATTGACATTGCTATGATCCTTGTGACTAATGAGCCCATGGAGGGCGAAGTTTTTGATGTGCAGGACCATGCCCGACGGACAGGTACCAGTTGGACTGGTACACATGGGGAGATGATTAGCTCGGACCTCCATGGGGCTGAAGAGCCCATCAGATGGTTGTTGGGACCCCATCAGGGGCAGAGACAGGACAGTGATTGGTCGAGCCTTTGCACATGAGAAGAAGAAGGACGTTCCACCCAGGACACTTTGGCTGAGCCCAGCCCAGGGGGGATGACCCACTTCAGATGGAACGTTTTCCTTTTGATGACCAAGACGTCACCCAGGAGGTCTTGATGTCTCCTTGAGCGTGTGGCAGTTTGACAGGACGGCTGGCACGTGTGGCAGCTTGGAGGAGCCCAGGAAGGGCTAACGTTTGACTTATGGATGCTGGACTAGCCCCAAAAGGGCCTAACGTCTCCCTCAAAGGGGCTTGACGTCTCACTTTTTGCTCATTTAGGTCTTTTACTTAGCATTTAATGTAAAAACAATATGATTTTGGTTTGTAGCCTTGTCGGTTATTTTTAATGACCTAATTTTAATTATAGGTCATGAGATAGTATATATTGAGGATGTTTTTCCCTCATTTGAACATAACAACAAAACTCACACTTGTGAGGTCTTTTAAAGTGAGGCGCACTTGCTGATGGAAGGATTTTCTTGGCATATTTGGCATTTCTCTTGAGGAAGGTTTACAACTAGGGTTTGCACATGCTTTTCTTCATGATATGTAAGTGTTTTTCCTGCAAAACTTCTTGATTGAATGGTTGTAGGTTAGTATTCTTGCATTTACTTATAAATTTTTTGATTTTAAAACCCTAGGTGACAAGCACACAAGTAGGTCCTTGTCTCATGTCCCCTTAGATAGAAATTTTCAGCCATTGAAGAAGGAAGAAAGAGCCTAGCCTTTGCTACACTCTTCTCACTTCTTCCCTTAAGCTAGCTTTGATTTTTAAAGGTTAAAAGGAGGGTGACGTCCTAGGCCTAGGTTATCTACACCTAGGGCCGTCCATCTTCTAGGGTTTTAGTGATAGAGCCTTGCCATTGCAACACTCTCCCTCACCTAATCCTCTTGTTTTAGCTCTTCTCAATTGCTAGCAGTTTTGCCAAGTTTGACCTAAGGAAGGAGGAAAGAGCACGAAGCCTTGCTTAAGCAACACTGGAGTGAGCCTCTTTCCCCTAGGGTTTTGATTCTAGAGCCCTGCCATTGCAGCACTCTAGAACCCTTCCCTCTTGTCCTTAGCCTTCATCGCTTCAATTTTGCGTCCTCTCCTTATTTGACTCCATATACCCTTAGGCACTGATCTTAGACACACAACGTCGAAGTGATAGTGTTCAAACCAACTCTCAAAACTTTAAATTCTGAAACCCTAACTAACTAAGCTAACCCTAACTAGGCTAACGTCACAGTTGGTTATTCCATCTTGATGCAACATCTTTAAATGATAAGCAATTAGATGATGACTGAAAGCATTTATAGAGTAAAAGTTTGATTAGATGCATTGTTGATTACATCATCTCGATAGTTATTGATGAAATAATACTTTTCCATTGCTATATTGATAAAACGTTGATCTCATTAATACTTGTTGTTTCATATTGCTTATATATTGATGTCAGATAGTTTCATGAAGTACTAACCCACTAAATTATAGCCTGCATATATTATTTGCTATTGTCTTGTTCCGGGCAGGTGTTCTCATTTGGGCATACACTTCTTTATTGGCTGATTAGTCGGACTATCTGACCTTGGTGGTAACCTGTGAGGAGGGATTTTAACCTTAAACCTTTATACCTTAGCCTCTTCAAAACCCCAAGTTACCGGGGATGTCTCCCCTGGGTTAACCTCCCTAAATAGAAAGAACCTCCCCATTGAGGTGACATTGGGTGGGGAAGGTTCCTATTACGCCAATTTGGCCTCTACCTTCTAGCCTTTTTGACCTAGCTACAAACTGTGCGATAACAGAGCTAAAAGGTCAGTTGTGGCCAACAATAATTTAAATCCTTACCAAGAGAACCATGACTTTAGGGAACTAGTCATCAAGTAGGTAATGGTTTAGTGGAAGCACTATTGACCTAAAGAGGGCAGCTAGGAGCTACTCAAAGCAAAGATAAGGCAACAATTCTACCATCATTTTGCATAAATCCTTAGGATAATTATCTCACAATAAGGAGCATAATGTAGTGCCAATTTTTTCTCTGGTTTTTTCACTCTCTATGAGTAAATATCCTCTATATCGTCACCAGGAAATCAAAGGGAAACATTTCCTTGAACAAGTGAATACACCTTATTGAATATTCATGTAAGGACATTTTAAAAATAGGTTACATGTGATTGGAATGGAATTACATAGGATGGAACCAAACTTAAAAAACAAAGGATTATTGGTGACACAGATAATTGTAGATTTTATTGAAAAGGAATTTCCTTCTCCAAGATAATAGAGTATTATTTTTGGAAATCAAATATATAATGCACATGATGACTTAAGGATAAACTTAGATCCGACAATGGCGGCACAAAGAATTAGGTTGGCACTGTATATTAATAAATCTCGTCCAAAAAAAAAACCGATCAGGGGTTTAACATTGACGCACATAGACAAGGGGAAGCCATGGGGTTTTTTCAATGGGGACAACCAGTGTGATCCGAGGATATGTGCAGCTAGGGATATCTTGTTCATAAATAATCAATATTACTTTCACATAATGTATCCAACAAAAGATGGAACCAACAATCAAGCGAAATTATATGCTTTACAGGTCCTATTGAAGCTGACAATGGAAAAGGGGATCACTCAGCTTCAAGTTTACGGGGATTCCAAACTTGTGATCGATTAGGTCCATGGTCAATGCAAGCTAGAGAATTTGGGCCTTATAAACATAATGGAACATATTAGGGAGTTATCTAAAGACACTCTCTCTCTACAAGAGGGAATTTTGCGGGTTGTGGAGCATAGAGCAAGTACAATCACTTCAGTTTATGAATCTTTTTTGTTTTAGTATTCACAACCTTTAGGCTTGGCAGGGTTAAATATAAATGAAAGAATGGACTATGACTCAAGTTGTTTATGTTATGTTATTTTGACTGGAAAATTGTGGGAAATTCTTGGAAAATGTATGAATAGAAGAGCACAAGTTTCTATCTATTCAAATTTATGTAACATGAGTCCTTTCAAGGACAATCCAATGTATAATTGGTTTCTATCTCAAAAATATCAATATATAGATTTTTTTCTCTAGAAAGAAAAAATGATGAACTTAGATCGAAATTAGAAAGGATTATTTTTGTGGCATGAGTGTTATTTCTAGGACAATAAGAAAGATAATTATAAATTGCCTAAACATATACCTTAAAGATAATTCCAAAGGAGATGATTATTATGAGCATCTTTTTATTGGAAAAAAGGAAAAATGTACCCTATCAACGTAAAAATATACAAAAATGGAGTTCTTATAAGAGAAGGCAAGACAGATTAAGAAGGCGTAATTGAAAGAATGGAAGGAGTGTGCAACTAGGGTTTTGGTAAAGAAAAAACTTATAGTAACTGATATTTTCATTACCAATTGAATCTATGATTTGGAGGAAACAATCTTCATTATTTCCATGGTGATGGCATTACTTGTAAGTTGACATCATTAGACACAGTTGGGTTCACGAAATACAGATTGAATTCCATACATGCAAGGCATGATCTCATAATTTGGATGATTTTGTAGTCCGATCCATATCAATGGTGGGGTAAGTCCAAAAATTGTAGATATTGTATACATTAAAAAGTGTCAACTGATTCTAATTATTGCATGGTGATTGGGACTTGAGGCAAATAATGAGGAGTAACACATGTGAGCTAAGGATATGAGGAGTGTTGAAGGGACTGATAATCAAGGCTTCCTCATGTATTGGTCAAGATGCTAGAGTAATTGTGTGGACTAGTCATTCAATACTAGTGTAATTGTACTAGTTGCATGGTAGTTGGGATTTGAGGCAACTAAGTTGAGGAGCATCACATGTGATGTAATCAGTGTATATGTTAGCTAAGAAGCATTGCATTGCAAGTTAATTCAAGAAAATATTATCAAGATAGAAAGCATGGGATCAATAACGATATGTTGAACTACAGGCTTCCTCATGTCTTGGAAAAGGTGCTAGAGTAATTGTGTGGATTGTTCATTCAGAGGAAGGAGATAACCATACAACTCTTAAGGTTGAGTGAAAACCCAAAAACTAAGATATCCAAATTGAGTGCTTGGTGGATGAGCATAGCCCAAGACAACACCTAGAGTGGATGCTCAATTTTAGTTAACAATAAGAAGTGGAAATGTCCTTGTCACCTTCGATCCTAACTTATGGGAAAAGGTCCTAGAAGATTGTAGTTGATTGGGAGGAGAGCTACTAAAACATGGAAACAACAAAAGACAACCTTTTGCTACTAAAACATATAACATAAAATAACATCTACAATTTCTAGTAAAGAGTAAAATTATGATCAATCTTTTAGCAACTTTTGCAAGGTCATTTTTCCTACCAAAAAAGTGTTATCTTTGATATGAGACTATTACACAATACACATTTTTTGGTTGAAGGAATCCAAGAGAAAATAAATCCCTCTTCCCATGCTATGCCTATCTTCCTCATACAACAATGTTATGAATTGTTTAGGTTTTCCATCAAGAATTACAAGGGTCAAAATAAGCCAAGAATAATTTGAGGGCTATGAGGCTTGATGTTGATCTAAAGGACAACCATAGTGGGGTGGTGTTGAAATGGGTGAAGGGGAGATAGAACCTAAACTAGAATATAACAAGTGAAAGAACCAATCAAATTTGAAGACATTCTCAAAACAAAGCTATAACAAGAACATAAAGAATTATCAAAGGTAAGTAGCAAGAATAGGAATTTAGAGTAGAAGGTACTAGTTGAGGCAGTAGAAGGTAGAGTAGAAGTCTAGGGAATTACAGAGATATAGAAGTTGATCCTTTAGAGTAATTGAATAGAAAAGAAATGAGAAGAAAGGTTCATATAGAAAAAGTAAGTGGGAAATGTGAAAAAGATGAGTTAGGAGACCCATGATAAAGAACACCATATTCGTAAGAAATAATGAAACTATTGTGAAGTTATATATGACCTATAATAATCAAAAAACAAAAGAGGCTCTAATACTAGATGATATGAAATTATCCAAATATTGACTTAGAAGATGGAGTGGCATGTCACTCATTGTTTTTCAACCTGAATCTCGAAAATAGAGACATGCTTTTATTGTATTGCTCATGCTACTACAGAGCTAGAAGATTTTCATGTGTAAACTGAAATATTCTCAAGTAGTTGCAACTCTGCAACCTCCAAATTATGATGTTGCTTGAAACCATGGGAAGATTTTTGGATCATTCTAACTACATGCTTGAACAAGAATTAAATTCTCTCAAAAATTTAAACCAAGATTTGAAGTGCATCCTTGAAAATCCCCTCAAATCATAATCATGTCGAATCTATCAAAACCCCAAAGGCTATACACTCAATAGCAATGCAAAGCAAGGAAAACATACATCCTAAACTCTAGGGAATCTGAATGGAACATGCTACCTATATACATTGGCCCCATACAAAATATTTGGAAGAGACCGACCATATAACACGTTGAAGAACATATCAACGACTCTCAGCGCTTGGGCTTTTAGTCTCGCCACTATGCATTTGTTTTAATTTATAATTTTATACCAACAATATTGGTGTGGATATATATTACAACAACACCGATTTAGAGATTCATAGACATGAATACCTAGAAACCTGTAACCTCCAAATTATGTTATATCATCCATAGAAACCTTAGAAAAAATTTTGAAGCATGCTAAATACCTGCCTGAACAAGATTTAAATGCTCTCAAAAAGACTTTAACCAAGATTTGAAGTACCTTCATGAAAATGCCCTCAAATTAGAATCATCTCAAATCTATCAAAACCTCAAAGGCTATACACCCAATAGCAATGCAAATTAAGGAAAACATCCATCCTAAACCCTAGGCAATCTAAATGGAATATACTACATCATGTTCACTATCTTTATATAAATTACCCCCATACAAAATATCTGGAAGAGACCGACCATATAACACATGGAAGCACATATCAACAATTCTCAGTGCTTGGGCTTTAGTCTCACCACTATGCATTTGTTTCAATTTATACCAACAATATTGGTGTGGATATCTATTACGACGACGATTTAGAGATTCGTAAACACAAATGCATAGAAACTTGCAACCTCCAAAATATGCTATATAATGCATCGAAACCATAGGGAGATCTTGGAGCATGCTAACTAAATGAACAAGAATCAAATGCTCTCAAAAAGATTTAAACCGAGATTTGAAGTACTCCCATGAAAATCCCCTCAATTTAGAATCATGTTGAATCTGTCAAAACTCCAAAGGCTATACACTCAATAGCAACACAAAGCAAGGAAAATATACATCCTAAACTCTAGGCAATCTAAATGGAATATGTTACCTCATGTTCATTGTCTTTATATACATTTCCCCTATCAAAATATTTGGAAGAGACCGACAATATAACACATTGAAGCACATATCAACAACTCTCAATGCTTGGGCTTTAGTCTCGTAGTCTACATTTGTTTCAATTTATACCAACAATATTGGTGTGGATATCTATTAAAACAACAACGATTTAGAGATTTGTAAACACAAATACATTTATTTTCATCAAAACACATGGAGCTTTACCCTGGAGAAACCCTAGGCAAGAAAAACTCCAACAAACAAATATTATGCTTTATTATTAATAGCAGAAGAAGAGAATACAAAATTGTGACTCTCTACAGTTCTGCTATAGCAACCAACTACAAAAACTCTATCAATTTGAACCCCTCTAGGTTCTTCGCCCTAACTCTAAGCCCCCTTCTCTTTATTGTTTTCCTCTGTAGTCACTAAGATCTCCCTTACTTCCACTACCTTTTGTCTATTTAACTTCCTCATCTCAACTATTCTTCACCAAGGGCATTATAAATGATCTAGATATGCTTACTATAACCATTTCTAGATTTTCTTGGGAGAGGTTTCATTCTAACTCACATAGAGCTAACGTGGAAAGTAGTGGTGTTGAGGTGGAGCTAGAATGGTAGGTTTAGAGAAGCTAAATTTCCTCCTTGGATCTAGATTACAGATAACCCATCTCCCTAGAGAATATTGCTCGAAGAAGGCATTGGATCTAATCTGATCTCTTGTAGAAACTAGTGTTAGACAATTTCCATTGTCTTGTTCTTATATTTTTATTTTGGTACTGTAGTTTTGAAACCAGGTTTTGCATTGTTTAAAGGCATTAGTTCAAATTCATCCACTTATAGCATTTGAAGTTTCAATGCAAATTAAATTAGTCTATAACTATAGCTTGTCTACCATAGTTGAGTAAACTAGAATGCTAACTCAAATTGGATTTGAATGCCACTTTAAGTTTGGAGGCATTACTTCAAATTCATCCACTTGTAACATTTGAAGTTTAAGTGCAAAAATTAGTCTACAATTATAGCTTGTCCACAACAATTGAGTAGACCAGATTGCTAACTCAAAACTTTCTTGAATGGCACCTTTAAGTTTTCTCTTTTTGTTTCTCTTTCCTCATAAAAGTTTGAACAGAGCTAGAGTGAAAGACAACTAAGATTCATGGTATATGGATGTTCTGGACTAATCTCTTAGTATATACATGCATAATAAATTATAAGGCATCATGACGCTATTGGGCATCATAATCAAAACGAGTGATGCCTACCAATGAAACTTTCATGTTTGGAACATATTCAACTCAGATTTTTCTCAAAGATGAGTTCTTAGAAATCATCCTATAATTAAATAGACATTAATTGTTTGAAAGTCGCCATTTTAATTAAATTGATATTATTAGGGATGTATGACCTAATCAATAAAATACCTTAATTCCATATTGAAATGAAACAACCATAGAATGGAACATGTACTTAATGGCATTTATACACCAACTCCTTATTATAAACTCCACACATTGAAGATAAGTCAATGGTCATCACATCAATATACCACAGTGACACAATACCCTGTGGAATTGCAAATACTCAAATTCATCACACAAGAAAATCTCAAGGAGTAGAAGTGAAGAGGCAATGCCCATCACTATAGAAAAGAGAATGTTGGTTTCGATTTCAATTTATGAGTCCTATTATGTCTACATTCCCACTTCAACTCATTAGGAATCCAATTGATACACAACCTCAAATTTTGAGAAAAAAAAAGCAAATTAGAACGTTGAGTCCCCATATCATGTTTATCATGATCCAATGAAGTTTGAACAAAAAGATGGAATATAAATTCCTAAACCCCTGCTATTCTGCTATTCGTGTGGTTTTGAAAATTTTGATTTTCAATGCATTCTTCTCGAAAGGGGTTGGTGTTGGTAAATGCTAGTTTCCCTACCTCCCACAATCAATTGTGGACAATAAGTAATTGTGTTAAAACTCTTTTCTACAATGAGAATGGATATAAAGACGAAAATGAAGAACCCTATGGATTTTACACACTCAAGAAAGTTTGTTCATTTTATAATGATGTTATTATAATCTATGTGCGTAGTTCATCTTTACTGAACTTAAGACAATTAACCTTACAACTCACATGCTCTAAATGCATTTTAGTATAAACAAAAGAAAAGTCACCAAATAATTTAATTTCACCACTTCAAACTTCTAGGGCCTAGGCCCTATATTTGTAGACTAAAATTATTTGATTGCAAGTATTGCACCTAAAGGCGTTTTCCACGACACGGGTAGATGTGTCAAGTTGCAGATGTCATCTATAAAATTAATTTACAATTTTATAATAAGAAACTAGTCTACATCCATCTTATCCCCGAATCTAATCCCTCTTGGTACTTGATAGATCCAAGTTTGAGATCTATCTATGTTCTTAGTTCATCTTTAGTGGAATTAAGACAATTAACCTTACAACTCACATGCTTTAAATGCATTTTAGTATAAATAAAGGAGAAGTTGCCAAATAATTAAATTTCACCTCTTCAAATTTCTAGGGCCTGGGCCCTCTATTTGTAGACTAAAATGATTTGATTGCAAGTATTGCACCTAAAGGCGTTTTCCACAACACAGGGAGATGTGTCAAGTTGCGCATGTCAGCTATAAAAATTGATTTACAATTTTATAATAAGCAACTAGTCTACATCCATATTAGCCTCAGATCTAATCCCTCTTGGTACTAGGTAGATCCAAGTTTAAGATCTATCTAGACTACTTTTGAAAGTAAAGTTCTAATGTATATTAAAATTTAACACCAACATGTGTCATGCCATTTTTTTAATTGTTTTTTATATTTACACTTGTGTTGTGGGGATTTTGCACCCTGCAGGAGCTAAGCTCCCTTAGGTTTCTACCTACGCCTAACACGGGAATAGAGACATAAACTAAGGATGTTCCTAGATCTGATTCATACATGAAAACCTGCAAAGAAGATAAAATCCTCCCAATATCAAAGCAATCATGCATGGATTGACAACAGATCTAATAGCATATCATAACACATAATTATACTAATTCTCTACCAATGAATACATAAACTTGTATGAAGAATTAGATGGAGGGAAACATCTAGTATGTCTTCTATTAATCAAAGAAGCAATATTACAACCTAAGAATGAGAAGTTGATGCAATAGTCTCCTTCCAAGCTCCTTGCCCAAGTCTTGCAACCAAATCACCAGAGTAACCTTGTTAGCTCTTTCCTCCTTCCGTCCCATGGGAAATGGCTTGGTTCTTATAGGGATTTAGGGATAAGGCCATATAGTTATTAGGATAAGATTCTCTAGCTCATGATGGAAGCCTTCTCGAAGCTAAACCCCGATAAATCATTGGGAAGTCTCATCCATTGAAACCAAATACAAAAACAGGAGCTTCTAGACTCAATCACGACCCATACACATAGACAGAGCGACTCGGCCATGACCTGGCAAGCCAGAAATCACGACCAAGCCTTTCGGTCGCACCCATAATGAAGGGAAAGTGTGACCAACCCTTTCGGTCACACCCTTAATGAAGGATAAGAGCAACCATACCTTTTCGGTCGCACCCTTAATGAAGGATACGAGCGACCAAGTGGAAATTAACCTAGAATCTCAGGGAAGAAGTGGTGAATGGTGTTGGATTGGATAGGTGATCTTTAGGTGATAATGACCTAATGATTAGGTGGCAAATAACATTATAACAACTTGGAGTCTCTATAAAGCAATTGAGTATCGTTCATAAACTGCGTACGCATAAAAAACATTCATGCACCTAGAAAAATGAGCTGCTCTTAGAGCCTCAACCCAAGTGATCTATGTGGAAAAATTTTGTACTCCCATTTCTAGTGTCAAAAAAAGTTAAATAAACTAGTATTCATGCATCTAGGGTTAAGATGGATCTAAAATAATAAACTAGCATAGATCCATCTTAACCCTGGATGTTTTAAGAACCAAGATTTAGTTAGATAAAATTTCACCATCCATCATTTAATGTCAAACAAAAACAAGTTAAATAAATTAGCATAGTTTAAAATTTCGCCATCCAACATTTAATGTCAAACAAAATCAAGTTAAATAAATTAGCATAGTTTAATTTTAACTAGAGTCTTTTAAGCACGGAAAGGTTTTAATGCTTAATAGATCCAAGTTAACATGAGTCTATGCTACTCAAATTTCAGCCCTAACTGGAAAACAATTGAAATAATAAACTAGCATAGATCCATTTTAACCCGGAATGTTTTAAGCACCAAGATTTAGTTAGATAAAAAATTTCCATCCAACATTTAATGTCAACAAAAACAGGTTTAATAAATTAACATAAATTAATTTAAATTCAAAGTCTCTCAAACTCTTTGAGCATAGAGAGGTTTTAATGCTTAATAGATCTAAGTTAAAATGAGTCTGATAGTCAAATTTCAGCCCTAACTAGAAAACAACTGAACCAAAAACTTCAAAAATATATTCCTATGAACCAAAAACTTTAGTTAGGGCAGCTAGGAACTACTCAAAGAGGGCAGCTAGGATCTACTCAAAGCAAAGATAAGGCAACAATTCTACCATCATTTTCCCACCTAATCTAAGAAGCCATGGTGCATTTCATGTTTCTTTAACTAAGAATATGTTCATGATCCTACCATGTGGTTAAGTAGTTGAAAATACAAGTGGAGCTAAAAGGTCAGTTGTGGCCAACAATAATTGAAATCCTTACCAAGAGAACCGTGACTTTAGGGAACTAGTCATTGAGTAGGTAAAGTCGAAGCACTATTGACCTAAAGAGGGTAGCTAGGAACTTTAAGGAACTAGTCATCGAGTAGGGAATGGTTTAGTGGAAGCACTGTTGACCTAAAGAGGGCAGCTAGGAACTACTCAAAGCAAAGATAAGGCAACAATTATACCATCATTTTCCCACCTAATCTAAGAAGACATGGTGCATTTCATGTTTCTTTAACTAAGAATATGTTCAGGATCCTACCATGTGGTTAACTAGTTGAAAATACAAGTGGAGCTAAAAGGTCAGTTGTGGCCAACAATAATTGAAATCCTTACCAAGAGAACCGTGACTTTAGGGAACTAGTCATCGAGTAGGTAAAGTCGAAGCACTATTGACCTAAAGAGGGTAGCTAGGAACTTTAGGGAACTAGTCATCGAGTAGGGAATGGTTTAGTGGAAGCACTATTGACCTAAAGAGGGCAGCTAGGAACTACTCAAAGCAAAGATAAGGCAACAATTCTACCATCATTTTCCCACCTAATCTAAGAAGCCATGGTGCATTTCATGTTTCTTTAACTAAGAATATGTTCATGATCCTACCATGTGGTTAACTAGTTGAAAATACAAGTGGAGCTAAAAGGTCAGTTGTGGCCAACAATAATTGAAATCCTTACCAAGAGAACCGTGACTTTAAGGAACTAGTCATCGAGTAGGTAATGGTTTAGTGGAAGCACTATTGACCTAAAGAGGGAAGCTAGGAACTACTCAAAGCAAAGATAAGGCAACAATTCTACCATCATTTTGCATAAATCCTTAAAATAATTATCTCACAATAAGGAGCATAACGTAGTGCCAATATTTTCTCTGTTTTTTTCACTCTCTATGAGTAAATATCCTCTATATCGTTAGAAGGAAATCAAAGGCCAAGATTTCCTTGAACAAGTGAATACACCTTATTGAATATTCATGTAAGGACATTTTAAAAATAGTTTACATGTGATTGGAATGGAATTACATAGGATGGAACCAAACCTAAAAAACAAAGGATTATTGGCGACACAGATAATTGTATATTTTATTGAAAAGGAATTTCCTTCTCCAAGATAATAGAGTATTATTTTTGGAAATCAAATATATAATGCACATAATGACTTAAGGATAAACTTAGATCCAACAATGGCGGCACAAACAATTAGGTTGGCACAGTATATTAATAAATCTCGTCCAAAAGAAAAACCAATCAGGGGTTTAACATTGACGCACATAGACTAGGGGAAACTATGGGGTTTTTTCAATGGGACCAACCAGTGTGAGCCGAGGATATGTGGAGCTAGGGCTATCTTGTTCATAAATAATCAATATTACTTTCACATAATGTATGCAGCAGGAGAAGGAACCAACAATCAAGCGAAATTATATGCTTTATGGGTCCTGTTATCCCCGATATCTAGGGATAACTAGGAGATCATGTCTCGAGGCCCACATGATCCCAGACATGGAGTACGAGAGCAGGAGCGACTTGAGCATGGCCCTTGAGGGCCCATCTTTTCTTCTTCTCAGCCGGACTTGTCCTGTCAGCAGTACCAGCCTCCATCACTACCGGCCTGGGCTTGCAACAGAAAAGGCTCTTGCTCCATGAGGTAATTGGTCCGAGGTATCATGGTATGTGTCATATTTGATCATTATAACCTTCTTATGTATGCATTAGATCTCTTTCATTTCAGATAACTGCTTGGATCTTACACTAATCCACACTTGACCATTGTTGGGGTAATTGATGGGGTAGCTTAGCAAGTTGGTATTCATGGGTTTTGGTTGGCCACCAAAGGGGGTTTGCAGAACCATCGTCCGCTCCCCTCATATTATCACTTTTTCATCTTAAAACCCCACTCATCCATCCCATTCCCCTAGTCTGGCCATTGGGATGACCATCCAGGGTACATCTTGTCTTGTGGGAAGAAGGGGCTAAAGGCCCAGGGGGTAAAAGCAGCTAGTAAAAGATAAAAGCCATAGGAAAAATGAAAACCTAGAGATGCTTCGCCCAGGGGATCCCCGAGAAGGCAATAAAAAGCCTCTC
>JASDQU010032471.1:3159-22148 GCA_032191745.1 Picea mariana | reverse complement strand
TTTAAAAAAAAAATATTTACAAAGATTTTATCCTTTCTATTTATTTGTTTTTTAATGTAATTTAAAAAAAAAAAAATTGTAAATAAATTTTCAAGTGACCATTTCGAGTCCAAATTTGAGTTGTTTATTTGCACATGGATTTGTTGTCAAGGCCAAAATTTCAATTAGGTCGTAAATATCTATAATTTTAATGTTTAGAAAAAAAAATGTTTTAGGTAGTATCACTTTTTGTTTTAGCTGTTGATTTTAAGGTTTTTTTGATCGTCTATACGATTTTTTAAGGCCATGCTTGAAAAAAGTTGTAATTGTAACCCAGGATAGAAAAATGGTGCTACTGGTAGCACCACTTTTTGATTTTCGTGCTTTTTATGCAAAAATATGGGTTTTAAGGGCTAGATTTCTTGTTTTGAGGTCACAGTTCTTGTTAAGTTGGTAACTTTGTTTAGCCAGTTGGTGTAATTTGTTATTAAAGATAAGTGTTCTATTATTTATGTTTTTATGTTGTTTATAAAGTGTAAAAATGAGCTTAATATATGTGTTCTTAAATGTCAGTTATGCATTTTATAATTCTTTTTGTTTACATGAATTAGCATGAATCAGTGTCATTATGCATGTATAACTTTATCATATGATAGGGCAAAGCAATTATGTGGTATTAGAAATGTACGGCATGGTGCAGTGAAGGAAATTGAAGAAAATCTTCGAGTAGCTCACCAACCTAGAAGTTATTGAGGTGGTTGGGTACATTACAATCATAAATGATTATTCTATAGTTTAGATAATGCATGATTTCATCTCATCTCTATTAAGCTTATGTAACTTTGATTATTCTTGAATATGTCTTGGCTTATGCATGCTTTATAATCAACTAATGGCTCACGTGTTTTTAAGATTCATTTTACTTTCTTGTCTTGTGCGTAGGTTCATACTCCATTTTCATAGGTGACATCGAAAGATGAATAAAGAAATAAACATAAAAAGAAATATGAAATATTATACAAAAAGCTAGGTGGTTGGTTAGTAAGAGAGAAAGAGCTTAGTGGTAGTCATGCATGGGAATGGTGTTAGGCTATGATAAATAGGAAATTAGAGCATATGGAATTGATGTCAAAATATGTCTATGAGTGAAGTAGGATAATTTTTCCTCCTAAATCAATCTTGTTGAGAAGTCTTAATGGGATCTTGAATTTTACTAATGGAAGTGGGTTCCCTTAATGAATTTGATTGTATTTTCTGAAGTTTGTAATTATATTCTAGAAGGATAGGGTTTGTTTCCCCTAATTATGATGTAAATGGATTAATTGAGAAAATTAGTTGGATTAGGTGGGTTGTCCTAAGTATGGAGGATTTGATCTAATTGATCCTCATCAATTTTAAAGAGAGAGAGTGCTATTGTTGTAGTTAGTTGAAAATTCTTAGGAATTTGTTTTGTTGAGTTGGRAGTGTATCTTCCATGCATAAATTGTAAGCCTTTGGGATGTAAGTGTGGCTAGTTAATGAGGAATCAGGGCAAAAAAAGAGAGTGAAGAAAATTATTGAGGAATTTGGCCAAAGGAATGAGAGAGGGTCGAGAAGAATCCTAGACTGTAGATCGGGTTGAGAAATATTTCTTGAAGCATGTACAGTGATTGAATTAATGAAAATAATGTGACTAGGTGTATATTTCTATGTGGATATGTGTGAATAATTCATGAATGAACAATTGAGGCTCTGCATATTATAGTAATTGGTTCTCTATGTGAGAGGCACAAACACAATCTTTGCTAAATGAAAGGTTGAGCTAAGTAACGAATCTATCGAATGAAATTGAGAAGGGATGAAGTTCCTATGAACTTCGTGGAGGTGAATACGTAATTGAAATACGCCTTCAATTGAACCTTATTTAAGAGAAGATAAGGGTTAAGTATGTGGCTTGAAGAAATCGAGATTTATTTTGTGTGCAAGACGAAAATAGGATCAAATGTTGTCAAAGATTTGAATTTAAATCCATTTGGAAACGTTGAGGAATAGCCATCGTTGGATCAATCCAAGAATTGATCATGATCGTATATTTGTCTAGAGATTCGTGTTGTTGATTGAGTTAGGGGAGAATGAGTTTTTCTATGGAGAATACCCACCATTGATCACAAAAGCATCAACGATCATCCATTAATGATATCGTGAAACAACTAAGTCTAGCCAACAACGGAGATTAAGTCTGGAGTGGGAGCTTATCCATATCGACAACCCATAATCCTTTATTGAGAGACCAACGTATTGGCCTCGATGCAGTTAAAACTATGTGCTAAGTCACAATCGATACCCAACAACCTGGTGTTCTGATCTACCAGCCTACCAGGCCCCAACAAATTACTAAACCAAGTGAAAGTGGCATCGAGACTCTGACATCTTGGTTCCCTGACATCTTGATATCTCAATCTCCTGTGATTGTGTTGGACATGAATTGTTGAGCTCCTTATTAAGACCTGACCATTTGTAATTTTTTGAGCTATATCAATTGAGCACCCAATATACCTGAAAATCCATACTTCGGTATCGTAGTTCCAATATATCGGATCAGATCGGAAAATTGGTAAAGGTTTTATGCATGGACTGACGGTAAGGGACACTTGACCGGGTATTAAAGTCTCGTGGATATAACACATGGTATTGTGGAGAAATTATTACCATTGATCATTGATCATTCCATAACATAAATGGTTCAAACACGAAGTTGTGAAAGGAGGGAGATTAGAACTAGGGTCGATCCAACCATCCATTAAAATATGAGATCAACGTTTATCATCAGTTACAAAAATAAAACTAGTATGAAGGTTAATAAGAGGTGTTATCCCAGAAAACAATCCCATGGTTATAGCACTCAGTCATGAGAAGGAAAGAGGCTTAACGCCCAGACGGTGAAAATATCCAAGTTTACAAAGGGAGAAGCACTTAAGTGAATAAGCATGAGTCACAACACTTGATCATGTGGATAAAAAGAATGTATAGGACGTAATTTGTTTGGGGATTATGAACCTGAGACCAAACTTGGCATGATCGAAGACTTGGGAGCAACACAAGTATTGAAGCTATCATACAGAGTTAATTCTAAGTCTGTAATTGTGGGAAAGATAGACCTGATGGGTCGTAATTCTGGTATCAGAGCACAATTATGCTCTGAATTTGAAGGAGAATCTTGGAGTTCTTCTGAAGGAATAATTCAGATTTTTGTAGATAGACAGAAAAATGAATTGGATATACAATTTTCCTAGTAATTACTATGGAAATTGAGGCCATTCCAATAAAGATAAAGTTGGATGTTGAGAACACAAGATCTTAGAGTAGATCTTGCAGGTATTTTTCTATGTTTTTATACTTAACTCTAGTGAAAACAAATTTGTGTTTGTAGGTAGCAGCATGAGGAGAAAGGAATTTGTAGCATCATTACAACTAGAGAATATTTTATACAGGAAGAATATCTAGTGAGGCTCTCAAATAAGTGAAGAATCTTGTGGCAAAAGGACCTCACAAGAAGGGGAAGCTGTGATAATTTTTGAAGAAACAAGACTAGTGCAATTCTCAAGAGAAAGTGAGTGGAGTGCAGAAGCCTACAACTTTTGAATATGAGGAGTAGAGGATGCTCAGAAGGTTCTAGAGGAGAGAACCTATGATGCCAAAAGGTCAATATCACGAGGAAATCTTAATGAGGTGTTGAGTAGTAAGTGAGAATAATTTCTACAAAGGAAATGCTTGATCCAACTCATAATGGGCTAGGAGAAGCTCACAAAATGGAAGAGATGAATATGACCATTGATATTCATGTTAGAGGTTCAAAGAGAAGTCATAACAAGAGGAAAGAGAATACAAAAACAGTTGACAAAAAGTAGATGAGTCAAGAGGGATTTGATAGGGTGTTTGTTGAGTTAAAGGAAAGACTCAGTATAGTGATGGATTTTCTACAGGAAAGTGATGAATACCAAAGACGAGGTTGGAATGTGAAGAAGAAGCTCAAATGTCCTATTGTGCAATTTTTTGTAAGGGAACTGAGGTAGAGCTTGAGGCACAAGTTGATTTCTTTGTTGAAGGAAGAGAAACTTAGAGAATATGAGTTTAGGCAGAGGTGAAAAACAGAAGAAGTTCAGATCTATGAACTAGAGCAGGGTTCATTCCTTGTAGAGGATGATGGTGGAGATGTTGATGGGAGACTTGTTGAAAGTCTCATGGACTGTTAATAAATTTCATATCAACATATGAGGAAGGTGTCTAAAGCATCAAATAAGACCATGGAGTCGTATGTTTTTAAAACTAAATATTGATGTGTGTTTGCAGATGAACATAACCAAGAGTCTGTTATAAAGAAGGAAGGGACATCATTGTATGAAGGTGATCAAGATCATGATCATTTTCAATCACATTATGCAGAGTTTGAAAGACAAGAGAAAGAACTTGTCATAACAATGAACCATGCAGAGATGGCTCATGAATACAACCTTTAGGATGAAGAAATTGAAGGACAACATTCAGATACAATGTTGATGTATTTTTTGGAAGAACTGAGGTTGCTGGAAGAATGGATAGAGAAGCCTAAAGGAGGATAACACTGCATAATAGTAGCAGAAACAGAACATTCAAGAATGCTTAGTTGCATCATGGTGAAGGAAGTTGAAGATCAAGACATAGGGTTGTCTTGTGAAGATGGATTTTTTCTACAACAGGAAGTTGCACACCAAAGGATTGTATTGAAAGATAATAAGGAGAGTGAAGATGTCGATAAGGATGAAGAGATGGCAATAAGAGCTATACATATTATGCCTACAAAGGAGAAGCAACAAGTTTGTAGCAGTTTCATGAACCAGTAAGGAACGAAGTTGGATATTGAGATAGATGGTATGTGGAAACTGATGATGAAGAAGTCCAGATGGGAATAATGTGAGAAGAAAAGGACAGTAAGCCATAAATTACACTTGTTTGAGAGAGATTATATCATAGAGGTAATTGGCAAGCAACATAGTAAAGTTTGGGATCCAGGAAGGCTGCAGAAAAAAATTATACAACAAAGGGATAACAAAGCAAGTGGACAACAATATAATATTTGGGATCCAAGAGGACTTCAACAAATGAAAAACGCATGATCAGGAGATCATGAATTTTTTTTAACCCTAGGAGTCTGATGTAGGAGCATTTTTCCTCCTAAGTCAACCTTGTTGAGAAGGCCTAAGGGGATCTTGAAGTTTACGAAAGGGAGTGGGTTCCCTTAATATATTTGATTGTGTTTTTCTAAGTTTTTAATCATATAAAAGAAGGATAGGGTTTTTTTTCCCTAATTATGATGTAAATGGATTAATTGATAAAATTAGTTGGATTAGGTGGGTTTTCTTAAGTATGGAGGATTTTATCTAATTGATCGTCATCAATTATAAAGAGCAAGAGTGCTATTGTTGTAGTTAGTTTCATATTCTTAGGAATTTTTTTTGTTGAGCTGGAAGTGTATCTTCCATGCATAAATTTTAATCCTTCGGGCATGTAAGTGTGGCCATTTAATGAGGAATTAGGTGTACCAGCCCCCCTGTTACGAAACAACGATTTTTTTTAAAAATTTAGTAGAGAATTAACATAATCACATACTTTCAAGCAACACAAAATCAACGACATCATAGATATAGGAATTTCAATCGACACATCATCGTAATTAATAACGACGCAAGGCCAAAGCACTAATAAAATAACAACAACAGTTCGACGCATAGACATAAATAACAACGCAGTTCAACACAATACAATCAACTGATGCAACAATTATAAGGATCAACCAGATCACTGAGTATGAAATAGCTACTCACCCAACCTATCCTGCATGGTTAGGACCTCCAAGACACATAAGCAATGCTCAAGCCCATGATCCAATTGATTTTGACCATTTAAGGTCTCATGGCTGACAAATTTTCTGAGGAACAAGGAGGTGTCTAAATCCCACTAAAACCAATCAATAAATCAATCAATAGATCAATCAATCAATCCTAAACATCAATTAAACATGACACAAGAGAAAACAATCACATAATGCATCATATGCCAATCATTAAATTCAAGGCACAAGATTAAGCAAATCCCAACTGATCATACATCAATGTTTAATTTCAAGACGTGAGATTTATCTAAATACTAAATTGTTATACATCGAGATAAGTTAAAGCGCAATGTATTCTACATTATTTTATTTTCAAGGTGCAATAGAAACATCTGTTTTACTTCAAGGCGCGCGATCAATCAATCATTGAAATCAATCATAAACAACATTATCTCAGTGTGTGCAATTAATCTAGTCGCTTAAAAAGTCACGCATCAACGTTATTATGATGCGTGAGTATTCTAAAATCTTAATCATTTGTGCATCATCAATATTCCATGGCGCAGAACAATCTAGTTACTTAATCCTTCAAGAATCAACAATTTTTTAAGGGTGCCATTGTAATACATTAAAACAATCACATCAACATAATAATCGTGAAAGAGTATATAAATACTTAATCAATCATGGGTCGAAATTCAAGTAGAATGCGGCCAACATAGTATCTATTATGAAAGATACGTGAAATTAGTATACTCGTAAGGCAACATAATTCCCTTCGCCAATTTCGTTGGACATTCCTTCTATACATCCTATGTGGCGATTATAGCAAGATCAATATGACCCATTCGTTATGATACCCAAGGCTCCATTAATACATCGAGAACCCCCAAAAGAGAGCAAGTACACCATACGGTAATTATCACATTTAAATTTTAACGTTAAAACATTAATAAATCAAGGAACATCCAATTACACCAATCAACATTGAGACTTAAGGTTAATACAACAATTTAATATAATTTATTTACCTTCATAACTTCCACTTTTAATGCCCCGTCTATAATGTTCTACACTTATCTAACAACAATAGTAAGAGCTATCTAGCTCACGAACTAATCGGACGTACCAAAAACAATAAATGGCAGCACTACAATAGGGTAATAATAATGGTAATTCATTAATGAAATTCGTTCACAAGCAGCTCTTCTTCCTTATGCCTGACAATATGTGGAAAAAACGTAGAGGTAAGAGACCGTTAAGATCCCAGGAAAATACTCAAACGCAGACAGTTGGTCTATCATTAAAAACGTAGAGGAAAAATCCAGCAAAACCACAGAGATTTAAAGAGGGGGGGAGCTAAGTCCTTACGGAAGAAAAACGCAGGGATTGTAGGGATTTCGCCGAGTCTTCAAGGGTGAACGCCGAGCTTCCCCTCCCATACGCACAGGCCTTCATAAGTCCAAAAAATCGCGGAAAAGGAAAATGAAACGCTGAGCAAAAAGAGGAGCGCAGAGCCCTTTTCTCCTCAGAAAAATGCAGGGCAACACCCAATAGATGGGCAGAGACGAAAACGCGAATTTGCTGAGCAAGGGGAAGGGAAACGAGCTCTGGACTCTTCCAGACGCAGAGAACAGGCAGCAAGTGCGCTGGGCATGTCTTGCATATAAAAACGCAGAGATACACAGAATCAGAACTAATCTTTTAATGCTAGTTGGCTAACTGGGTGGGCGAAAATGGCAGATGAATTAAGGGAGAAAACGCAGTAGAGATACTCATTGCAACACCCAAATGCAGACTCAAAAGGTTGGCAGCAACGACAGACATTGCACATCGCTTCGCTAGAATGAATGCAACTGTGTAATATTAATAGCAGCTGCATACCAGATGTGTTCATAAAACATTTGACCAATGCTCAAACAATCGCATCCTAGGATTGAGACGTTGTAGTTCTAACTCCCAACCTAGAGAATCCAAGGTAAAATGCAGAGGGAAGCAACGAAAACGCAGGAGATTTCTCATCCAAAATCGCAAAGGAGAAAGCTGAAATTGCAGAGGAGTAACACTGATGTTTGATGTAGAAAGTAGAGGCTAAAGATGCTCCTTCGATGAGAGAAAACGTATATCTACTCTCCTAAAACGAATCGTCGAGGGTAAGTCTGGAATTGCCGAGTTTAAGTGGATAAACAATGCAGAAATAAATCCGGGAGATGAACGCAAGGAGGGAGCTCAAGTTGGGAAAATTTTATTTATGCATCGGTGGAGGATTGTAGTTCGATTTTAAAAACACAGACATGAGGTTAAGAATACATTCTGGGTGAATGATAAAAATGCAAAGAATAGAGCTCACAAAACCCCAAAGACATTTAATCACTTAGAGAATTTGGGCGAAAAGGTTTTAAAATGCAGAAAATAAAAGATCGCAAAGGATGCAAGGGATATAAGTCGCATAGGTGCATTCGGTAGCCACCCAACTTCGCCAGACCATCAATCAATAAACTGAATCTAAGAACATATACACAATGAGAACTTGACATAATTGCAAATTTTGAAATGAATATATAGTAACCGAAGGCGAGAAGTTGACGGTGATCTCCCACACCTGCGCTCCGTCCAACTCCCCGCTTGCTAACTGTGAAGACTTCATCGATACCTCCCAGTCAATGCTAGGGGTACTCTTCTTCCCCCTTAGCCCCCTGAGCCTTAAAGGGGCCATGCACAAACACAACCATAATGCTCTAGCTCCCAGCTTGCCTCGCAAGGTCAAGCTACCACTCCCTCTCAAACTAGGAATCTAAACTCTCACAGGTAAAACCAATCAAAGAAATTTTGGCAGCATAACTTTAATCATGTCGGTCATCCCCTCTTTTCCACATAACCATATAATTAAATCTTTTAGGAAAATTTCCTCCTTTTTAATTCCTAACTTCATTTTTCTTCATCCCCCATTTATTAAATTTATAATTTCAATTTTTTAGTCTTCTTACCTACTTCAGACTTAGGCTCAAATTTTTACTAGGCTTAGAATTTTTAAGGAGATTTTGTAATTAATAAAAATTATCCATTTAATAATTATTTTAAGTCTGACAATGTCAAAACAAATTATTGTTTCCTAGGCACCGAGGTTCATTGACTCACCTTTATTAAAAATCGTGATGTCCCGTTCAAGACGCACTCCATGCTCCAAGGGTGCCACTCGTCTTTATTCATGTTTTATTTATGCGACGTGCCCTTCAAGACGCACTACGTGTTCCAAGGGTGCCTCTCACCTTTGACTGGTTTTGGTAGTTGTCCAACCCTTGGAGTCAATACTCCATCAAGCGACCTTGTGAGAGACTAAGGGCCTCTAAGGAATAAGGACCTTGCTTTATTGTGTACTTTTTAGAATCTTCGTGAGTGACTGTCTCAGTCTGCCCTCATGGCATCGTGGATCTCTCAAACTAGATAATCGTTAACCTACAATTCGAGCCATGGTGGGAGTGCTAGTAGGTTGTGGCAGGGTTGTTTCCACACCTCTCCCTCGATATTTAGATGTTGTGCATGGCCCCTTTACTCCTTATGTGATTCTGATTAGCAAGCACTCGTCAGCCTGCATCCATCAACAAAACATTGTCAATGATCCATTACAACATCATAATATACCCAATCACATATGCATAAATAGAAATACCCAAATCATATACAATCCACTCCATGACTCGATCCAGAGTCCAAGGAGGTCCATTGATGCCATCGACATCCTTAATCTATCGAGTGTCCTGCACACTCAGGAGAAACCCGTCAATAGCACATGTCTATACATAGAGATCAAATAACATAACATCATAATCCAACAAAATCATCATCTAAATCCATCAATGAAACAAACAACCAATACAAAACTGAATCACTTGCATGCAAGTGTCCTCAAAGAATAAGTCAATCATGTGTGTGCAAGACCAGGATGTTACATCAGGCCAAAAATTGAGAGTGTGGCCAATTATTGAGTATTTTGGGAAAATGAGTGAGAGAGGGTCGAGAAGAAGCCCAAACTGTAGATCGGGATGAGAAATACTTCTTGAAGCATGTACAATGATTAAATTAATGAAAATATTGTGACTCGATGTATATTTTAATGTGGATATGTGTGAATAATTCATGAATGAACAATTGAGTCTCTGCATATTATAGTAATTGGTTCTTTGTGTGAGAGGCGTGAATGCTATATCTACTAAATGAAAGGTTGAGAAAAGTAATGAATAAGTTGAATGAAATTGAGAAGGGATGAAGTTCCTATGAACTTTGTGGAGGCGAATAAGTAATTGAAAGACACCTTCAATTGAACCATATTTAAGAGAAAACGGGGGTTAAGTTCGTGGCTCGGAGAAATCAAGCTTTATTCTGTGTGCAAGACGAAACTAGGATCAAATACATTCAAAGAGTAAAATTAAAATCCATTTGCAAACATCGAGGAATAACCACTATTGGATCAAGCCAAGAACAAATCGTGATCATAGATTTGTCTAGAGATCTATGTTGTCGATTGAGTCAGGGGAGAATGAGGTATTCTGTGAAGAAGAACCATCGTTGATCAAGAAAGGATCAATGATGATCCATTAACGATATCATGAAACAACTAAGTCTAGCCAACGACGAAGATTAAGTATAGAGTGGGATCTTATCTAGATTGACAATTCATAATCCTTTATTGAGACACCAACATACCGACCTCAACGCAGCTGAAACTAAGTGCTAAGTTTCAACCGATACTTGACATCCCATTGTTTTGATCTATCGACCTACCAGGCCCCAACAAATTACAAAACCAAGTGCAAGTGGCACCGAAACTACGACATTGCGAAGCCCCGACATCCTGACCTCCTGATCTCTTAGGATTGGAGAGTTCTGCACAAGTTTCCATATTGGGTCGTGACCATCAATAAATTTGTTATCTATATCAATTGAGCACCTGGTGTACCCAACATCTGGTACTCCAGTATCGTGGTTCCAATGAAAGGTTATGATATATCATATCAGACTGGAAGATTAGTAAAGGTTTTATGTGTGGATCATCTGTAAGGGACACCTGACTTGGTAATAAAGACCCATAGATATAGCACATGGTCTTGTGGAGAAATTATGACTGTTTATAGTTGATCATTACATAATATCAGTGATCTAGACATGAAGTTGTGAATGAAGGGACACTAGAACCAAGGTTTATCTGACCGTCCATTAAAAGGTGAGATCGATGGCTATCATCAATTGAAAATGGACAACTACCATGAAGGTTAATAAGAGGTGTTAGCCCCGCAAACAAGCCCACGGTTATAGCACCCGGTCACAAGAAGGAAAGAGGCTTAGCGCCCAAAAGGGGAAAATATTCAGGTTTACAAAGGGAGAAGTGCTTAAGTGAATAAGAACGAGTCACAACACTTTGTCATGTGGATAAATAGCATGTCCAAGATGTGATTTGTTTGGGAATTCTAAACCAGATATCAGATTTGGCCCGATCGAAGACTTAGGAGCAACACGAGTATTGAATTTGTCATACAAAGTTCATTCAAACTCTGTACCTGTGGGAAAGTTAGACCTAGTGATTCATCAATAAGTTTTTAAACCTTTTCAGTATAGAATTTCACACATATTCTTTATAAAATAGAAAAAAAAAACAAAAAAAACAAACATTTACACGTAGTACTCAAAGATTTATCCTATAAACCCTTAACCAAGAAAACAAACAAATGTTTAGAGTTGCACATTTAAATCTCATGGTTTTAAGTTCACCATTTACAATACAATATATAGGATTCTGCAACATCCAAAACCCTAATCCATTTACCTAGATTATATTACAACCCTAGTTCCTTAACCAAAATTAGATTACAATGGGACAAAATACCATTGGCCAAAAAACACCAAAAAAGAGCCAAAAACAAACAATTTTTTTCGAGGGATTTTCCCCTCCAGAACAAAGCAATGCATGGGGATTACCATGCAGAGAATATAACAAAATCCCAACATTCTCCTGCTTGTTGTTTTCTTTGCATACAAGGGTCCCAATGATTACATGATCAACAATGTAAGGAAACAATTCCCATTGCTTCTCTACACCAAGAGAACTTCTTAGTACTAACATTTTTTTTCAGTGAGTCTACAAAATTTTTCAAAGTGTCAACCTTCACCAACAAATCCTTCTTGTATTCAACCATGTCTCTCACAAAGTGATTTTGAATATCAATATTCTTCATTTTATAATCATAATTAAGGTTCTTTGGCAAGCAAAACGATTGCACTTTGGATATCACATTCTAACTTTATAGCTTGCTATACAGACCCAATCTCTATAACCATATAGTTTCCTTACTTTCATGAGTGGCTACCATGTATTCAACTTCTGTAGTTGAGATTTCAACTGCAGGTTGCCTCTTGCTCCTTCAAAATAGGTTAAAGACATATCCACGTGTATATATTTTATGATCCAGATCTCCATCCTAGTATATATCAACAAATCCATGTACATATAACAATTTATCTAATCCAAGTCTTCCTTGGTATAAAATTCCATAATTTATAGTGCCATGAAAATACTTGCAGACCCTCTTTACAATTGTCCAATACTCCTTCCATGGTTTTGACATATACATGTTCAAAACTCCCACTACATGTGCAATGTCTAGTCTAGTACACACCATTGCATACATCAAACTACCAACAACACTAGCATAGGGAACACGAGACATGTCCTCTTCCTCTTCCTATGTCTTGGTACATTGATCTATAGACAAATTTACACCTACATGAATAGGTACCTTGACTAGTTTATATTCCTACATATTAAACCTCCACAATACTATCTTAGTATATTTCCTCTAATTCAACCAAAGTTTCTTTCTTGCTTGATCTCTTTTAATTTCCATGCCCAAAATAAAAAAATTAAGCACCAAGATATTTCATATCAAATTTAGAGGATAACTGAGTTTTGGCATCCTTGATTATTTCCTTGTTCTTTACAATCAACAACATATCATCAACATACAAGACCACATAAATAAAATAATCACCAACTAACCTGGAATACACACAATGATTAGCTTTTGTTCTTAAGAAACCAAGTCCCAATATATAAGTATCAAACTATTGATACCACATCCTTGGAGATTGTTTTAACCCATACAAGGACTTTTTTGGCTTGCAAACCAACTCTTTATTTTCTTTCACTTCAAAACCTTCAAGTTGTTTCATGTATATTTCTTCTTCAACATCCCTATGTAGTAATTCTATCTTCACATTCACATGCTCTACTTCAAGATCAAAAGTAGTAGAAACAGACAAAATAAATCTAATAGAGGTTAATTTAGCAATAGGAGAAAAAATTTCACAAAAACCAATTCCCTCCATTTGGAAATATCCCTTTGCTACTAAGAGAGATTTGTACTTCTCCACTTTACCTTCTGCATTCAACTTCTTCTTAAAAACCCATTTTCTATGAATAATCTTTCTTCTTGCCAATGACTTAACTAGATCCCAAGACTCATTCTTATCCAAGGAAACCATTTCTTCAACCATGGCCTTTTTCCAAAGTTTACCATCCTCTAAATCAATTGCCTCCCTAATAGTTCTTGAATCATCATCAATAATAGATAAAACAAAAATAGAACAAAAATCAAGTGGAGTATACTTTTACAGTTTCTTTATTTCCCAAACCAAACTCCTCAATACTGAAGTATGAGGTTCCTCTTCTTTTGATTCATGTTCTTCTATTGAGTCAGCTTCTTCATCCTTCAATTCAAACTCTATTTTTCTAGTTCTTTTTTCTTTGGTAGGACTTCCTATTTGGGAACATCTTTAACCTCTCTAAAGACAACATCTTGATTGTAAACAATTTTCTTAATTACAAATTTCCAAAGTTTATAACATTTTATACCATCTTTATAACCAATAAAGTTACACTTCTGTGCTTTTCCACACTTCTTATAGAAATCCTTGAATTCATTCCCACGGAACTCTCCACCATTATCTATCCTCAACGCCTTGATTTTATTCTGTCAAATTCTCCACAAGAGCCTTAAACTATTTAAATTTACCAAATACCTTAGATTTATTAAGGAGGAAATAAATACATGTTTACCTCTAGAAAACATATATGAATGAAACATAGTACATAGATTTACCTAATGATGGAATATGAATAGGTCTAAACACATCATTGTGTACTAACTCTAAGATCCCCTTTTCTCTTGTAGCACCATATGAGAATCTTACTTGCTTATGTTTACCATATATGAAATATTTACATAAATCAAAATCTAGTGTGGAATCAGACATGCCTTCAACCATGCCTTTACCATGCATTAATGCTTGAATTCCATTCTCTCCATTATGTCGTAGTCTTTTATTCTATAACATTATATTTTCTCTAGAGACATTAGGGGATGTATGTTCTTCATTTCTACCCTTGGGAACAAAAACAATATTACACCCATCAGTGATAGTGTTACCCGACAACTTGTATAGAGTTCCATTCTCAACTCCCCTTAGCAACACCATTTCTCCTCGAACCATTTTGCAGGTTTCCCTTTCAAACACAATATGTACACTTGCATCACTCATCTTACTTACAAATTTTAAGTTTCTAGCCAACTCTAGAATGCGTAAAACCTTAGGGAGTATTCTAATCCTTCTATCCTTGAGAAAAAACTTGACTTTTCCATGTCCTATGATATGGGTTGTTGATTCATCTCCTATGAAATCATCAACTCCATTATACTTTTCATATTCACAAAACCACTCCCTATGAGGATTCATATGAAAATAATCACCCGAGTCAATCAACCATACATCATGATCTGAATGTGTGCTTGAAGAAGCCAAGTACACATCCCCTCATTCCTTTGAGGAGGTATTCCCTTTTTTGGAGGGAACATCATTAAATTCTCTCCTTTATCAACACTTTTAGATGAACAATCCTTCTTATAATGCCTAGTTTGACTACATTTCCTTAACAAATTTCCTAGAGATTTAGACCTACCTCTAGATTTAGATCTCCCTCCCAAGGCCTTATTTTTATTTCTATCTTGGGAACAACCTCTTGTTACATGTAACACATCCATGCTCTAACTATCCATGGTTTTCTACCTCATTTCTTTTGATAACAAGGATGAAACCACATCATCTAACTTTAATGTGGTTGCATTACTTCCGATAGCTAGAACCAAACTTTCCCATGAAATTTCCAAAGTACAGAATAAACTAATGCACTTATCTTCATTAGAAATTTTAATATCAACAAACAACAATTGTCTTAACATGGTGATAAATTCATTTAGATGCTCTATCATAGAGTCTCCTTCATTCATCCTTAGGAGGTACAACTTCTTTCGAAGGAAAAGTTTGCTTAATAGGGACTCAAACTTATACAAAGTCTGTTAGGAACCAGATCTATTATAATACCAAACTTGTGATAATATCCTATTAAAACCAAAAAACCACGCAAGATCCAAAGAGTTTTTGGGCATGGCCAATCCTGCATAGCTTCAATTTTGTTAGGATCCACCCTTACACCATCCTTTCCGACAATATGATCCAAGTACTCTACTTCCGAAGCTCCAAAGGAACATTTAGATTTCTTGAGAAAAAGCTGGTGCTGAGAGAGTACACTGAGAACTTGATCCACGTGGGTAAGATGGTCTGCCCATGTTTTACTATAGATGAGAATATCATCAAATAAAACTAGGACAACATGATGGAGAAAAGGACGGAAAACATGGTTCATGAGAATTTGGAAAATGGAGGGAGCATTACACATGCCAAAGGGCATGACCAAGAATTCATAGTGACCCTCATGACTGCGAAAAGAAGTCTTAGGAATGTCTTCCTCTTGCATGCGTATCTGGTGGTAGCCAGAACGTAGATCAAGTTTAGTAAAATATTGAGCACCACTTAATTCATCCAAGAGATCATCAATGACAAGAATTCAAAATTTGTCTTTGATGGTGATTTTATTGAGGGTGCGAAAGTTGGGACACATACACCTAGTACCTTCTTTTTTTAGTACCATGACCACAGGGGAAGAATAAGGGTTTGTACTAGGGCGGATAACACCTGCGGATAACAATTCTTGATCAATTTTCTCAATTTCATTCTTTTGGGAAAAGGGCTGATGATAAAGGAGAACATTGGGAGGAAGACTGTCAGGGATGAGAGGAATGGAATGATCATGAACACCACGAGAAGGAGGAAGTCCATGGGGAGTGGAAAAAACACCTTGGTGTTTGGATATAATACATTGGAGGTCAGGATGCACCACAAGTGTCTCAATTGATTGAATATAATGGAGTTGGGAAATAATGNTTAGGAGCATTTCCATTTGATGGGAACTGATGATCGCAGGGGATCCTATTGTGATTCCTTGGAATTTATATTGTTGTCTCATCTGATGGAATTGCATGGTTATTTCCTTAAAATCCATGAGGATGGGACCAAGAGTGCATAACCATTCCGCACCAAGCACAATATCACAACAACCCATGTCAATAACAAACATATGAGATTTCAGGTGGTACTACCCAATTTGGAGACACACATTTTCACAATGCCCCCCACATTTCATGGAACCACCATTAGCAATCATGATTTGAAAGTTGTTGACAACATGTATATAGCAATGGGTTTCTTGGGAAATACGACAGTGAATAAAATTATGAGTGTTTCCACTATCAATTAAGATGATGACCTTTCGATTCTTAATGTAGCCAATGCGATTTAGGGTTTGGGGATAAGAGAAGCCAGTGAGAGCATTCAATGAAATGACCAGTTCTACTTCTGGTTGGTCAGAGGGTGGAGTAATATCAATTGGCTTGGGTAACTTTTCCATAGGGGGTGTCTTGAGCTCTTCTTTAGAAACGTCCTCAGAGATGTCCATAAACAACTTTTGTTCCTTACACTTATGCCCCAGAAAATATTTGTCATCACAATTATAACAAAGGCCCTTGAGTTGGTGTTTTGTCATTTCAACCCGAGTTAATTTATGGATATTGAGGGGAGTGGGAGGAGGGTCAAGGATAGTAGGTCAAGTTCGAGGAACAAAGGAAGGTTTGTGAGTCTGAGCATAGACAATTTGTTGGGCTTCCTTAGCACGTTGAGTAGCTTTCAACCAAGTGTGAGGGTGAGCCATGAGGACCTGGGCTCGAATTTCCTCTTTGAGGCCATTGATGAAAAATTCCTAGAAGAAGGCATCAAACATGCCCTCCGTTATGAAATCCAAGTGTTCAAAGGTAGATATAAATTATTCCATTGAGCCAGATTGCTTCAACTTGGTCAAACAACCAAGATAGTGGGTATCAATGTCAAAGTGGTCATACAACTCTTCCACAAACTGAGTCCAAGCAACATACCCCTGTCATGTCTTTCTACACCATTGCCACCATTACCAACATTCTGGATCCAAATAGAGGACACCATAATTAATTTTGGCTAGATCATCAGTAATTCCATGTAAGGAGAAATAATGTTCCATTTGAGTGACCCAACCAATGGGATCAGATCGTTCAAATTTGTTCACTTCAACTCGGGGAAGGCGGGGGTCACGAGGAAGGGAATTGGAATGAAGGGCCATATTATGGGAAGATTTCTCACCTTCATAGTGGGAGTTTTGTTCAAGGGAGGGAGAGCCAGGGGATTGTTTCAACCAATGGGTGAGGGAGGACAATTCACCCTTAACCTCTGCCAATTCTCTTGTAACTTTGGCCTCAAAGGTGTCGAAGCGAGAATTATTGGAAGCAATATTAGAGGTCATTCTTTGGATGTCTACCTTGTGTTGGATGGATTCATTTTGCAGGTGAACGAATTCTTGGTTGCAAGTGTTGGCCATGGTTGGAGGGGAATGGAAGAGGGGAAGAGGGACCACAAAAAAAAGAGTAAAAAATGATTTATATGAGTGTCATCGGTGTGAAAAGAGGAATGCAATGAGATAGGTGTCAAATAAGGGTGCAGGAAGGTAAAACAAAAGGTTAAAAATGATAGGTATCACAATGATTAGGGAGAAAAGGGGAATCCAACGAGATAGGTCTAAAATAAGGGTCCAGTGAGGTAAAAAAAGGTTAAAAATGATAGGTGTCAATGATCCAGGAGAAAAGGGGGATCCAATAAGATATGTCTCCCCTTTTCCTTTTCTTATTCCCCTTTTTGTTTTACTTCACTAGGGTTTTATGCAGATTTGAATAATACCATAGTATCGAAATGCCCAAATTCTTAACAGAAAAAATGAAATAAATGTATAGTAATTTTCGCAACCTGAATGCAGGAAGAAAGGTTGTAGGGCAATAGATCTTCTCTGTTCCTTTTCTGTTTGTAATGTTTGCAACCCGGATTCGAGAGGAAAGGTTGCACAAAAATAGATTTTCTCTATTCATTTTCTGTTTGGTTTCTTTCCCAAGGGTTAGGGTTTTTAGGGTGCCTATAGACAAGGGTTTTCCCTGTGCTATAGCTCTCTGATATACGTAGTACTTGGCCCAATATCTCAGGGTACTAACTAAGGAGGCTAGACCATACCCTTATTCATACTACCCAACTACCCAAGTACTAGAGAGTATCTTCTTGAGTGTTGTTCTTAGTGCCACTATATCATTCAGGCGGTCGATCTGTTGATCTATGGATGGTTTCAAGATAGCTAGGGGGTCTCCCGATATACAAGAGGTACGTGGAAGCACAAGTCCATATACAAGTGATTTCTGATGCGCTACCACTTGAATGGGTACCAAAAAGGGTTACAAGGGTGTCCAACAATGTGAGCTTAAGTACCTCTTGTATTTCCTGCATGTATGCTTCCCCGATCATGGATTTATGCACTGAATGACAGATCTTTGTAGCTAAAAGACGTCGGAACACGTCTCTACCCTAGAAAAAATTAACCCACAAATCCTGCCAAGGAAAGTGCTCTGATACCACTTGTTAGGAACCAAATCTATTATAATAGTAGAAAGCATAAATATTTCAGGAATACCGGTTAAATAACAACAGAGAACAATAATATAACAACAGAACAATAGAATATATGGAACCACAATACCAAAATAATACCTTTATTGATAGGAAACAATGTTCACTTGCCTCTTCGAGGGGGAAACCTCCAGTAGAGCAGATCTCTATTACAATAATTCTCAAGAAAATCCCTCTCATGCAT
>JASDQU010032470.1:9169-22260 GCA_032191745.1 Picea mariana | reverse complement strand
TCGTGCAACAATAAATGAGATGAAGTTGAGATAGAAAAAAAACCCAATGGTAAGATCCAACTCATCTCGCCTCTCTTGCTGAAATATCTTGTCCATTGGACCCATTGCAGGCCTCTTTCTTGTTAAAGCAGTCCCACCCCCAAATGGGTATTTGCTAGATGGTTTCCTCAAGAATGGAAGAGGATCCTCATTCTTGGTTTTCCTAGATGTTGTTGCCACGATCCCTTCACCAGCATTGGCCTCTCTTTCCAGTTCTCTTCGTTTGGATGCACTCACTCCTTGACATGCTCCAATTCCACAAGGTGTGGCCAACAAATGGCCCTTTACTCGGATGTAGGTGCTTGGAAATTGATTCCTGCAAAAATTACATGTCCAAAGAATGTTACCACCTTCCTTTAACTTGGACTCGGGCCCTTGATGCCTTGTGACATACTTCCACAATGGATACTTTGATTCTTGAGCTTGCTGCCTTGTTAAAACAGCATGTTTTTCAGCCTCTGGAATTGTTGTTGCAGCCCCACTTCCAGCAGATGGAACACTAGTTGACCCTATTGAAAATGAAGAAGGGGGGACAACATTAGTAGGAAAATCCCTCCCTTTCTTTTTCCCTCTTCCAGCTGCCCTTGATGATTGAGCCATGACTGTTGTAGCAAAGTTCTTGGACTGCTGCAATAGAAAAAAACTTGAAGAATGGTGGACAAATCCACTTGCTTGGCACTTGGAATCCCTTCTCACACTCCACCAAATCCCTTTGTTGCACTCTAACTCTCTTACTGCTCCAACCTGTGGGTAAATGAGTGAAATGATAAGAGGAAAACTGCTTTTGAGGGCCCGTGGCACGCTTTTCTGCGGGACACGTGTTCTGGAATCGTTACACGAATTGAGGTGGTGTCAGACACGATTTAAGTTCTTGTCCCGTACGCATGACACATACATGCATCGAATCCGACACGTGTCAAGGCGAATCGTGTCGGATTCGATGGACACGAGAAACGCAGGGGGTTTAGGACATGTCCTGTTACTTAGATTTTTAAACATGAGGATCTTTTGTTTTTCAGAAGTTTTCGGAAGAACCACAGTGTTCTCGATTGTTTGTCGACATTTCGGATCCACAATAAGATCCATCTTCAGGACATAAAGGCCTAAGAAAAATACAAGAGATGATCCATAAAAAATACTAAATTGGAGCAGAGGGGACCCTAAATGTCGGCTAAGTGAAACCCTAGAATTTAATTAAAAAAACTATAATATATTCTATCTTAGATTAATAAAACAAAGTGAGGATGTTATAAAAAATTTGTTTATTAATATACCAAGTGGTATGTTATAAGGAGAGGTGAGAGGAAGGTAAAAAATAATTAGGGGAAGGTAAAAAAAAATTATTTTTATTTTTAGTTTTAGTTTTAGTTTGATAATCAAATCATTATTCTTAATGTATTGGTATTTTAAGCTAGTTTAGGTTTAAAATAGAATTAATTTAATAGTGGCAAAAAAAATTTAAAGGGGGATTAAGGTAAGATAGTTTGATAATCACAAAATTATTAATAATGTTTATTGGTATTATTAAGTTAGTTTAGTTATTAAATTAAATTAATTTTTAATTTTAATAGTCTAATGGAAAAGTATTAGGTTAAAACCCAATATTGAAACATTAGAAATTGGTGCAAGTTCTTGAGTCCTAGGGATCAAGCTTTTACTATCCTCTTTCCCGAATGAGCGGGATCCAACTTTCACTAATCTCCAGACCGTTGTCTCTGTTTAGGTTATTGGGATTCTTGATGATTTCGATTGCTTCCCTAATTCGTCATTTAAGGAGGTGGTCTTCTCTTGCTAAGATTTTGGTGTCTTCTAAGCGCACATGGTGCTTTGTTGTGAGAGAGTGTTCGCCTATGCTAAGGTGCAAGTTCGTTCATTCTTAATGTCAGCACCATGCTCTTTAATCCTAGTGTGAAAAGAGAGACATGTTTCTCCAATGTAGCATTTGCCACATGAACATTCTATTCTGTATACTCCTTTGCAATTATGTTGGTCAAGTTTGTCTTTAACTGGTCTCATTTTTTGTTTGATGGTATCAAGTGGTCTGAAAGAGGTCTTAATCTCTTTTTTGTTCAGGATTTTTGCAATCTTATCAGTAACTCCTTGGATGTAAGGGAGGTAAGTAGTCGGACTAGGGGTTTGATTGTTTCGGTGTTGAGGTCTATTATTTTCTCTTTCTAGGGCTTTCTTTATTGCATTCTCAAACTCTTTTTCCTTGTAACCTATGCTCTTGAAGACTTTGTGAAGGTGATTTTTCTCCTGTTCTAGGTGTTCTTTATCTGAAATTCTTATGGCTCTTATGGATAAGGTGTTAAGAACTCCTAATTTTTGGGTGGGGTGATGATGGGCATTAGCGTGAAGCTAGTTCTCTGTGTGGGTCTTTTTTCTGTAGACTGAATGTCCAAGTTTCCCGTCTTCTTTCCTGTTGATTAGTATGTCTAGGAATGGGATGCTACCATTATCTTCAAGTTCCATTGTGAATTTAATGTTTTTGGAAAGATTATCTCTCATCTTGACCTGCACACTTACACAGATTTATACAAAGTGCTTTCTCATGTTTCAGCAAATGATACAATGCAAGCAAATGGTCCCACGAGCCATTGTGTAGGCCAAGTTTCGCACCCATCCCATGCACCCTGAGAATAGTTTCAAAGAGTCCTCCTTCATAGGGTTCATACCATCGATCCATCGTTGATTCAGTGTCAAGGCATGATAGGTACCCTTACATGTAGCACAAAGGTTAGCTCAATCAGTTGAACCATACGCCCAAGGCATGTTGCCAACAAGGAGGCCATAAGCCACATGTTTAAATCCGATCGAGTCCCTCGAGTTCATTGGCTACTATTGTCGTTGAATTTCCTCGATGGAAATTAGATGTCCTTTGTATGTTGAATTTCTTGTCGTTAGTCCCCCTAATGTTCCTCATCGCTCTCTTCTCCCTTTCTATTATCCACAATAGCATGGCTCCAGTTCCTTGGCAGCGTCTTTCTATATCTCCACTTCTTCCATAGTGAAAACCCTACTACCACTTTACCTAAGCTTGGCCCCGAAAACTATTATTAGCTATGTTGCAGGAAACGTCACATCAGGGGCTGTACCAGGCATGTTTTAGTAAAGAAACATGGTCACACATTGAAACATGTTTATAGTCGTATGAACGTGTCCCATGTGTAGGAAACACGTTTCGTACAACCAAAAACATGTTTCAAGGCCGTACCAATGTCCATACAATGCATTTCCAATGCTAAGTCTATGAATTTTGTCTCGTTTTGATTGTTGGTACCCACAATTTTGGATTTAATCCCTAAGTAGAGGTTAATTAATAATTAACAAGACTTCTATAAGCCTCTAAGAATAGAGAAAAAAAATTATAAAGAGGATTTCACTCTCATTTTTGCCTCACACAGTTTGAACAAGGGCAATTTGAGAGGGAGGTCAAGAAAGAATTTGCTAGTTTGTTGTTGGTTTGGATGATTATTCAGACATATCATCTTTGGATGAGAGGAGTACCATGAGTCTAGTTAGATGGTGGATTTGTCATGGAGCAAATGGTGTACATTTGCAAACCCTTGCCATTCATATTCTTTCTCAAACGGCAATCTCTTCCTCAGCAGAAGAAATTGGAGTGCCTATGGTTTTATTCATTCAGTGAAGCGCGACAGGTTAGGTTCACAAATGGTTGAGGATCTTGTTTATGTGAATTCCAACCTTCGCCTTGCATCTCATAGGGGTCCAAAATATAACAGTGGGCCTTCTAGAGATTGGGATGTGGATCCAGAATCCCGACTTGGACATCTCTCTTGTTGCACTAAATCTTGAGGAACCTAAAAGTGGAATTGGAAATACTTCTTCGACTCCACATTCAATTGTTAAACATGCATCTCTTTCTATTTTTCCTGATGAATGTGAAGATGAGGATGATTACTATTAGGCTTTACCAACTTAGCTCATGTTTTATTTCTATGTTCACTATCCATAGTTTGATACATATAGCATTGTAGCCTCTTATATAAAGCCTGATTTTGGATATATAACCTCATTTATAAAGGTTGTTTTTGGATATTGCAGATTGCATTATGTAATCATCTATGAGATATAATTTAGAGATGGGTTTAGGAATAAATTGTGATGTATCACTTGTTTTTTATTCTCATTTAAATGTTCTTGCTCATTTATTCATGAATCTGAAATTCTGAATCATAGTGTTAAACGCTTTCTTTCAAAGTTCCAATATAATTTTCTATTTGTAAAATAGCATATATATATATATATATATCGTGTTTCTCGGTTTCCAAATTTTTGAGGGGTCATGTTTTCTATATATATATATATATATATATATATATATATATCGTGTTTCTCGGTTTCCAAATTTTTGAGGGGTCATGTTTTCATTTCGGATACATGTACCCTTTTCCTTGTATTGTACAACTTAGATTATCAGAGTTAACGAGTTAGCACGAGCAATTCCGATGATGGCTAAGTCGAGTTGTATCTCACACATACATTGTATCTTATTCGAATTGTCTAGTGATCGCCCCACCAAATTCTCCTACGAAAGCAAGCTCGTTGGTAGGAAAGACAATATTTCACTCACCTGGTAACAGAACAAGGTAGGCCACTCTCCACTCATAGGATACTAGATCTTGACCACTTAGTGGTATGCTTCCCCTTGTTGCGACAAGGAATACAGATTTGTCGAAATGCCCCCCAAATGTTGGTTACTAAATAGTCACAATAGTCTAAACCTTATCTTTGATTACAACATCTATATATATTTTCAATGATAGTGCTATTGAGATTGACATTAACATTCATAGAAACACTGGAAAAAACCATACACATCCTAAGACAATTGACGCAATACATTTATAGTTCGAAAAATCTCCAAACCGAGAAAAACCCCCACTCTTCAATAATAATTTAAGTACTTATCTCATATTGTTCTCTACAATCTCCAATAGCTCCTTAGCTCCTCCAAAATCTTCATAAGAAAACCATGTTTCATCTCAATAGTCTTGATAACCACTATTACAACTTACTTTTATTTCTATCTTACATCTTGTATTTATATCTTTGATTGCTTGCCCTAGTCATTTCAATAGGCAAGCATCCTTTGGAGCTTGTTTGGTCCACAATTAAGGGTTTCTTGGCCTTGTTTAGGAAAATTTACCCCCAACACATGGCCTCAAGTTCCTACTCAAACAATTCAAGGTAGGCTCCCATTAACTCTAGATTGAATTTGAGCATTGCATCGCATGAGAGAAGAGGATATGTCAACTATGCCATTTCCAAGAGGTGGAATCCAAAGAACATTTCATTTAGAGATGCCCCATTTACTATGACATCGAAGGGGGGATACCACTACCTTTTTTGTTATTCGAGGAGATCCATATCCACCTTCATTTGATATCCTACCCAAAGGTGTCCGGCTTTATAAATGTGTAAGCCAATGACTCTTAAACAACGAACCTTGAAGATTTCCTCTGTACCTCGCCTTGTCAAATTGATTACCTCTTTTTTCCAACAAATTTCAACCTGAGGTGTCGCTAAGCGACAAACAAATCATACAGTGAATAGAATGACAAGGATTAGACTAATGAGACCATGTACAAAGACCCCCCCGCCCCCTGGGCTACTCAAGCCTTACCCATAGAGGCTAAGGGTGCTTGTACTCGACATATATCAAATTGGCAACCTAATCTTAACCTAACTGATATCATAAGATTTTTTTTATTTGGCTACAAGTGCTAGGAGGAAATTTGCTTCTGGCTCCCATAAGCTTCCAAGGATCATCCAACAAGGTTCTCTCAATGTTGGACACTCCATACAACATCATTAGACAACACATTATATCCTTCTCAATGTTTGACTCTGTGAAAAATACTCCTTCCTCCTCATCCTTTTTTATCTCATCTTATCTTATGGGCATCTAGTTGATCTCTTGCATTCATTCTTCTTTCTCCTTTTTGATGTAATATTTAACTGGTATATTCCATGTTTAATCTCATTTTTATCTTACTTTAGGCAACCAAAAAAGGTCAGGGCACTCTTGCAAATTGGTATCACTAAGTGTACTTCTTAGTCCCAATTACCTACCTTTTGGTCATTTGATGAACATCAATAAAAATAACCTATCTTATTTCACTTGTAACCCACAATCATCGTTTATAACTTAGCTTTATCTTCAACAAACACAATGAAACAAAAACCCTAGTTAGTCATTTGCTTAGATGCTCCAAAATAAAATAAAAACTAATCTTCGAACTTCCTTCGACATGAGAAGCCGCAAAAGCGTAAAATTATTTTTCTTCGCGTTTTGAAACATTGATGCAAAATCTGATTTGTCCTACAATAAACACACTTTAAAATTGATGCACTACTTTTGGATGACCCTAGAAAATCACATCCAAGTATGGACTTTGTTTGCGATCTCACTAATTGAAAGCAAATTCTTGCTGAAATCAATGTAGAAAACATTCTTAAACATGACGGTCTTACCTCTCATCTTAACTTGCACATTTCCATGGTCTTCTACAAAGTTCTCTCTCTTGTCACCTAAAGTCATTATTTCTAGCTTTGTTTTATCTTCCACAAACTCAACGAACCAATCATTCCTAATAGGCATATGCTCAAATGCTTATAATTGAAAAACCAGTCTTATGACTTGCCTCCAACCTAGGATGTCTAAAAAGAATAAGATCTTCTTCTTCATGTTCCATTATATTACACTAATTCTTTCAAGACTCCCCATGGTTGTGTTGCTCATCCTTCAACTTCTATATGCAATCCTTCACATGTTCATATTTCACACAATGAAAACACTTCACATTCTTAGCAAATTTACTTGAACATGTAAGTCCTCTAACATTGTTGTCGATTCCCTCTTACTTATGTTTTCCTTTGCCTTTAAACATTGTTGCAAAGGTGCTCTCTAATACTCTATTACTACAAACTACTTTTTCAATATATCCTCTTGTCAGTGCTAATGACTGACTACACAACTTCTCAAATGTGATGTCAATGGACTCTGAAGTGACATTCATCAACATTTCAACAAAACCTTTAAAAAGATGTATGTTTATCAAGCTAATTACTACAAATTATCCTCACCTACCTATCCGTAAATTGTTAATAGTTCATCTCAAAAGTCATTTAATGTTAACAAGTGGTTTGATATTTAATCCTCTTCCATTTTATTGAGAACAATAAATTGTTAAGGTTAAAAAGCCCTCGAAAGTTCATGCATCTCTTTAAGCCTCATCCACAATGTGAACACATCCTTTGCGTCTTACACATATGTACAAATATCATCTATTACAAAAACTTTATATGCATCCTGACTTCACTATTCTTTGCCTCAAAGAATTCATGCTCATCCTCATCATCATGGGTTCTCCTATCCTTGTCTATGACTACCCCTAAAAAACACATGTGCTAGAATATTGCAATCATGTATTGCTTCTACGTATTAAAATTATGATCGTTGAACATTTCATTAGGTCCAAGTTTCCAACATTATTTCCATAGACTTGCCATTTTGCCATTTCCATAGACTTGCTCACAATTGTCTATTGTACCACTTGACACTATACCTCCACATTGGCATCAACCCAACAACACCATTGACCTATTGGTCTATAGTAGAAGTTTAATGTGTGCCAACGTTCTCCAAAAAATAGATTTGTGTAGAAGGTTTTCCTCTATTGCAAAAATTCAAACCTTACAACCTATCTCAAATTTCATGCTAGTTGGAGTACACACCAACGTGGTGTTGTTGTATGCATCTGCAAATGTTTGCATATTTTATACACATGGCAACCTTGAAATCCACACTCTACATTGTCTAGCTTGGGTTTCGTGCCTAACTATTTGTTATTCTAACTCTACCTCAAGACTCACGATCGATGTGTGTCAATCTACATTTGCATTAGAATTTACCATCCGATAGAAAGTTGGAACTTCAACTTCCGCACCTATATGTACACTTCGAACAACCCTATCTACACATTCTTCGAATTTGCATCAGTGTTACTCAAATTCTATGCAATGCTCCTTGATTTTGTGTGTTATCCTTGAATTCTATGTACTACCTCTTTGCATTTTATGTGCTACTCAAATTCTATGTCCTCTCTCCAAGTTTTGTGCAATGCTCCCTGAGTTTGTCCATTGTCCTCTAATTCTATGCATTGTTTCATCAAATCACATTTTTGGAATTTACATCATTGCTCCTCAAATTCTACGCGATCCTCCTTTACCTTCGTGTGGTATCATCCTTAAATTCTATGTACTATCTCTTTGCATTTTATGTGCTACACAAATTCTATGTCCTCTCTCCAAATTTTGTGCATTGCTCCTTGATTTTTGTCCTTTGTCCTCTAATTTTGTGCATTCTTTCTTCGAATTATGTGCATTGTCGTTGAATTTCGCACATCGCTCCTTAATTTATTGAACTTCTAGGCACATAAGAAATATGAGAAACATGTTAAAAATAAACTCACATAAAATATATGCCTTCATTACATTGAAGTCACATTTGATACTATTGGAATAATCCCCCTTCATTTCATTTTCTAGGTATTTGTTCTACCTACATGACCTAACTCTCTCGACCCCCACACGGCCATGACCCCATCCCTGTGAGCTCTCCCTCATGGAGCCCTGACCTAACCTCGAGAGCTCTACCTTGTGCGGCCCTAACCCTGACCCTATGAACTCTCCCCCACGAGGCCCAATGGCTTTGTGGCCCATGGCTCCTATGGCCTGCAACACTCTAGTACCCACGGCTCCATCTTGTCTCTTGCTACCCACAGCATAGTGACTTCATGTCCCACGACCCTTCTCCACATGCCCACATCCCTTCTGCACCTTCTCCTCTACATCCCTCCCTCTCATCTTTTGCTACACCCTTCTCCCTTGTGACCACACCCTTCTCTCCCCTTTTAGTCCTTACTCCTCTTCTCTCTATCCTTTCGCCTCCCCCTCGCTTCCCCATTTCCTTCCCACCCTCGACCACCCCTCCCCCCTCTTCACTACTCAACACCCCTTCACCTGCACTGTGTTTCCCTATCCTTGCAGCCACTCACACCTGTGTACCCTAAACTGCAAGTCCCTATGTTGCCCCCTCAATGACAACAACCCACATCAACTCGACTTGACATCCAATTGTAGAGGTAGATTTGATGATGAAAACATAGCAACACCCTCACACAGATATATGAATTGGATACTCGACGAAATAACAACCCACAGATGGCTTCAAACAAAGCCTCGATCTTGGTAGCACAATAACTCTTTCAACAGATCCCATATTTTTAGCAACCCAGCGTCATTATTTTGCTAAATTGATGGAACTGTTACAATCGAAAGTGCTCAATCTCTCAAATAGAGTTTGTGAGGTGGAATTGGAGAATCTATCCCCCAAGAAATTGTTAAATGAAAACAAAGTGTAGGAAGTCCTTCATCCATCGAATAATGCTTTGCATGCAAAAAATTTCAACCTTAAAAACAAACATGAGGAGATCCAAACCCAACATACGACCTTCAAACAAGAAATTGAAACACATATTAACTCATAGGCATAAGTTGTTCAAGGGGAAGGGCTCCTCCTCCCCCCCCGCGCACTTGCTGCAGTTGAGGAAGTGGTGCAAGACAAGTTCATTGAGGATCCTACTAGGAGGACCCAAGTGTTGAACCTTAAAGTGGGGGGACTCACCCTACCTTCTCCATGGTCAAACCCCATGCAGGTTGGGAGCATGTTTCTCTAGGACACCCTTGATCTCCCTGATATTACCCTCTAAAGGGCTTGGCTCCATTCAAACTCCACTCTTTTTCTCGGTTTTAGGTTTGCAAGTGATCGATTTTGAGCCCTTAGGGATAAGCAGAGGTTGCTCCCAGCAAGAACTTCCTAGATGAGGATCTCACTAGGACAAAGGTTGCAAAGCTCAGACGCTCCAAGGAGCGGATTCTAGCAACACAACAATCAAGGAAATGGGTGATCATTAGAGATCTCAAGGCTATCATTCGAGACTCCCCCCCTGACGTCTATGCGAACTATGACTTGGGTTCTTCAAATGACGGGCATGTTGGGAAAGGAAACAGGGATCGGGTATTTCAATGGGATGTTAGAACGACAACTGAGCGTTTTGGTCATCACCATGCATGATTTATGATGCTCTCAATTTGTCAAATATCCTCTTTGTCATTGAGACCCATTAAAGCCCAATCTACGAATCCCAAGCATAGCATGTTACCATTGTTTTTTGCATGTAGGAAACCAAGTGTTCAGGTGATGTTAGAGGCCTTAGATGAGTTTCCCAAGTTCATGTGGATTTGGATTAGCAACTTAGCCCCTCCCAGAGACATCTACATTGCAGTCTTCTACTTTCCCCCAACCTCATCTCTATTTTCTATTCATAATGATTCAATCAAGGATCCATACCTAGACTTGTATCTCGACAACATTCAATGTTCAACAGTTAAGGAGGTCATCCTTTTGGGTGACTTTAATGCTTGCACCATAGCTCTTTAGATTCCTCACCATTACTACTCAAAGGATGTGTTTTTCATTCAGGAGATAAATCCACAGTTTTTAAGACTTCAACGGCTGTCAAACGATGCTTTGGGGCCCTCTTATAGCTTATGGTCAGCACCTATTGGAACTTGGAGAATTTCATGAGCTGATGACCCTGAATGGCCTCTCCTTCTTCCTGGATTTCCACTAACTTCACATGCTACCCCCATGGTGGGGGAGCTAATGTGGTGGATTATGTCGTGGCTAGCCAAGACCTACTCCCTTTAATTAACCATTTCTAGGTAACTCGCGTCCCTTTAGATGACCAGGAGTCTACCTCAGCTAGGTATGCTTGTCTCTCTTCCACCATTTAAGAAGCAACCCTTAAGCCATGCCCCAACTCCACCCAATCCATCTCCCCTTCCCCAAAACCCAACTTCTACATTATGAATCAATGGTATGACGAGGATTGCAAGGTACTTCACTGCCATCTTTGACGTGCTTTCACCCAAACTCGCCACTCCTACCCCATTCTTAAGAATTAATATCGTTGCCTCTTCCACCACAAGAAACACCTCTTTATCTCACAAAGGAAACATGAATTGAGTGCTTCCCTCGTCCATTCTCCTAAAAACTTCTAGTGTACCATCTTCCCCCCCAACCCCCCCTCCCACCTAACCTAGACCCTAATTCCATGGTTTCCCACACCTCTCTCTCTATGATGTCTCTGGGCAACCCCTAATCCAAGTCATCTCTCTCCCCCCTCCCATTTGCAACTTATTCTTGTACCAAGAGATCCAAGAAGCAATTAGAGTAATAAATACCAACAAAGCAATAGATAAGGAGGGTCTCCATGTCAAGCTCTTCAAGCATGGTCTTCACACTTTGGATGATCACATCACCAACCTATTTAGCCATGTTGTCCGCACAAGTTTCCCACGGACTCGATCCCTATATCCCATTCACTTGATCCACAAATAAGGTTCCAACACAGAGCTTAACAACTACAGAACTATTTTGGTTGGCCAACACATTCTCGAAGCTCTATGCTATTGCTCTTCATTTGAATCTTTCTAAGGAGCTTGAGCAGGACACCTACGAGCTAGAGGATATGTTGAGTTCCAACCAGCACATCAAACCATTGACCATATTCTCACACTTCAAGCCAACATTCTAGGGGAGAGGCATCGCTCTTTAAAAGTCTATTGTTGTTTCATAGACTTTCGAAAAGATTTTGACTCTGTCCCACAAGAGGCCCCATTGCATAGGTCTTGAAGATCCCATTACACAAGCATTTGCCAGCTCATTCTATCATTTGCAGAAACCGTACGACCCTCCTAGGGTTTCCAGAAAATCCGTACGGCCTCCTTTTTTGAGAACTTTCACCACTCAAAACTTGGACGCTTGGGCTGGAAAAGATAGACGGGTACGGCCTCCTTCAGTGTACCTCCAGCAAGTCTCAGATCTAAATTCCGGGCATTTTCAAAACTTTGACCCTAAGGGTTTCTAGGGTTTCGTCAAAATTTTGCAGAAAATTTTGCATTATATTTCTGAGAATTTCTTGAAGAAGCTCCACAAAGGTTATCATATTTAAAGGCTTATTGTTGGTAGTCATAAGCCCAACAAAACCTAAAAGTGCTAGCCTAGCCTAGCTGTTAGGTTTTTCTAGCCTAGTTGACAAGGGTTTGTGAAGATGAGCAGATTCATGATGGGAAGCAAGCTCAGTACAAAACTCCAAAGCAATGAAGACATCAACATCTCAGCACTCTCAGGTATGGTTCCTATCAATGACAATACTTGGCTAATTGACAGTGGTGCCCCTCCAGGCACATGACCGGTATTAGAAATCATCTAACACACTTCATTGAGAAAGAGACACATCTACATGTTGTCCTTGGAGATGAGGCTAGATATAATGTGAGAGGAATTGGAACTTCCACCTTCCAACTAGATTCAGATATGCAGCTCAAATTAGAAGAGTCTCTATAGAGAGTCTTTGTGCCATGCAAGGACTCTTCCTTCTGAGAAAGTAATTTTGTAACCTTTGTCTTCAAGGGCCGAAATAGAGACAAGGTTCTATATGTACCAGGAATGAAGAGAAACCTTGTCTCTAATTCGGCCCTTGAAGACAAAGGTTACAAAATTACTTTCTCAGAAGGAAGAGTCCTTGCATGGCACAAAGACTCTCATATCAGCCAAAGTAATTGGTGTCAGAGAAAACAACTTATACAAGTTGACCATCAAACCAATTCAAGCCTTACTACATGACACTATCAGCTTGAGTGAGTTATGGCATAGAAGACTTGCTCACATTCATTATAGAGCTCTTCCAGCTCTAGGGAAAATGGTAACAGGTCTACTAGAGATTCAGATCCAGCATAAAGGTGTCTGTAAAGGTTGTGCCCTTGGTAAAAATGTTAAAGGATCTTTTCCTAGCAGTGATAACCGATCCAAGGAAATCTTGGACTTGATACATTAAGATGTATGTGGGCCAATGACTGTTGCATCCTTAAATGGGTACTTGTACTATGTACTCTTCATA
>JASDQU010032469.1:6464-22360 GCA_032191745.1 Picea mariana | reverse complement strand
AGTGTTTTGGCAAAGAAGAGATATGAGTTGGCCTGATGCCAGGTAAGCATGTGTGGTGCAATTTAGGGTTATAACACATAGAGATGACAACCCTGTTGAGCACTTTCTTGAGTTTCATGAACTCATGCATCAGTGGGGAAAACCTCATGAGGATGTATTAATGAAGATGTTCATGTACTCATTAGAGGGATATGCTCGTGAGTGGTATCGATCCTTGCCCCCTGCTAGCATCTCCTCCCTGGAACATTTTCATGCAGCTTTCAATATGCATTGTCAAAAGTTTTATTCCTTTGAGTTAATTTGTCATAGTTGTTGTGAGGAGTATAAAGACTGTGTTCAGGATATAGTTGATTCTTATGAAGGTTGTGAGAATGAAGAAGATTCCTTGGACGAGGAATCAACTCTTTCTCTTCCCTATTCATCTACATCAGATGAAAATTTTGTTCACTACTCTTATGAAGAAAATGCAGAGGATATTTTTACTCTTGCAACAGATTTTTTTGGCAGTCCTGCTTATGATGAAGAAGTTATTTCAAATACTAATAAAAAACAAGCAATTTTTTATGAATATCCTAGTGAAGATGATGAAGAGTAGATCTTTTTCATGGTTTCTTTGGAACCTTGTAGCATGGTTGATGTATATGATAATTATGGATTTGATCCTTGGGAGAGCCATGAAGGAGAAATGGAAGAGCTAAATGTGTAGCTTATCTCATCTCTAGCAATTATAAATGAGAAGCATGTTAAAGAGAAACATCCATTCATTGATATACATGAGGAGATTTCTTGCCATCAGTTGGAATAAGTTACCAGAGAAGGCAAAAGAGAAGTGGATTGGCAGCCTACATCAGCCTCTCACTCACATGTGCTTTCCACAGACATTCAACCATATGTGAGGAGTTTTAAAGAAGAGAAAGATTTCTGTTACCAATCTAGTAGGTTTTATCACCTATTTTATGAGCTTGTAGGGGAATACATGGAGTTTCATTTATTCAATGTATTGGAGCCTCCAAGATTTATCTTACCTTCATCATTAGGAGGAAATATGAAGAACGTAATTAATTTACTGTCTCAGTTTCATTGTCTCATGTTGATCAATGACAAAGTAAATAATTTTTCAGTTAGGAGGTTACTTTAATGGCTCTAGTGGAAGTTTGCTTTCATCTAGCATATTATAAAAATCGGTTAGTGTAGGATTGTACATAAATAAGCTCCTTCTGGAGCATGTGTTTTTGCTTTCTTGTTGTAATTAGAATAGCATACATATCAGCATGTGGTCCTCATCAGGATGTATTTGAACTCGAATCCATGACCCAAAGGCTAAGGCACTAGAACTACGCATTCTTAGAAGCTCGCATGGATCATTCCATCCCCTTTGGAGCCAAATGTTATCATATAAAATTGCCTAGGGTCATAGTTGATAGTCATAGGTGAAGGAAAGCATGCGAGTGCAGTTTGCAGCAGAAAAAATCCATTGTGCATTTCTATTTGGTATCATCTCTAGACATAGATGGAGGGTTTCCACAGTTGGTAGATGGATAAAAATTTGGTGGGGGCACTAAAAGAGTCAATGTGCCAATATCACAGATTGCGATCGGATCGACGACCACTAGTATTTTCAACACCAAAAACTGCATGGGAATTAAAATCTAAAGGGTGGGCCGAAATCCAAACCATGGTATTGTGGGGGGCACATGGTGGAAGAGGGTGCATTTTGGACTTGAAAGCGCTGTGGGACCAAACCGCTTTCGACAGCCCCGAAATCATGTGATCTCACAGGGTCATATCAAACAAAATCACGTGGTTGCCCCTAATAGACAAATCATATCCCTATCCCAAGAAGGTGGTTGTCCAAATAAAAGGGCCACGCATCACCAGATCTCTCACTTCAGGAATTTGACACTTCGAAGAATTGCACGAGCAAGCAGGAGAAAAATCCTGAAGCCTGAACTCCTGAAGTAATTCTCGGTCGTTTAAAACAAGAGCACACATGAAGGCAGATATCACACTTCAGAGGATTACACGAGAAAGCACAAGAAAAAAGCCCAAAGCCTGAACTAGCGAAGTGAATCTCGGTCGTCCAAAGCGATAGGCCACACTTCACCAGATCTCACACTTCAGGAATTCGGCACTCCTAAGGATTGTAAGAGCTATGCATTGAAAAGGCCCGAAACCTGAACTCCCAAAGTAATTGTGAGTCGTTGATCTTTGCAACGGGAAGCAGGGTCCATCCAAGAGTGGTGCATGGAAATAAAATTAGGGCTTTCCCAAATCTCATATCGTGACCATATCAATGGCTACACTTAATTGTGGTGACGCAACATGGTCGAGCAATAAAATTCTTGAGAAATCCCGCAATCTAAACCATGGTATAGAGAAAGATCTATGTGGTGGAAGGTGGTGGATTGTGGGCTCAAAAGTGGTGTGGATCCAAGCCTCCTTTGACAGCCCCACAATTGCATGCTTATATAGCATCTAATCCAAGAGCAGCATATGGAATACCCCTAGGTGTTGAGCCTTGTTCCAATCCCGAGGAAAAGAGAAGTTAATGAAAAATTAGTGGTGGTTGAAACCTCAACTCACTCCATAAATAGAAGGCATGTAGGTTCTATCCATGGAGATAGAATTGTCAACCCGATGTACATCTATGGACGGTTTTATATGCAGGCCCATGCTAATCTGAGATTGTGTATGACAAGAGGAAACACACACTGTCTGACAGAAGGGTGCACAGACGAAATCTTTGAATGAGATGGCCAGGTCACACTCCTGGCAGTTGTGGACTGATCTGATATAAATAGATCAGTTTTGATTTTGTAAAGGAGTGGGTGTTTTCCAAAGGCTGGAGATCCAAGAGAGTTTTATGATAAGGGCTCTATATTTTTGGTTTGTAAGCCTAAGGGCTTGGATTGTAAATATTATGTATTGAATATTCCTTTGAATTGTTTTTATCAGACTATCTTCTTAGTTTACACGCTATTATGTTTCTTATTGTCCGAATGTAATATCTCTTATTTATGGATTCCTGAGGTGATAGAGGATCTACTGTCATATTGCCCATATTTCATGGTTCATCACTCGGACCCTTTTTTTTTTCCTTTGTGTCTGAATATAGTATCTGTGATTCATGGATTCCTGAGGTGGTGGAGGATTTGTTGTCATCTTTCCCATCTTTCATGGTTCATCACTCAGACCCTTTATGTTTTTCTTATTGTTTGAATGTAGCATCTGTGATTCATGGATTCCTAAGGTGGTGGAGGATTTGTTGTGATCTTTCCCATGTTCATTGTCTATCACTCAGACCCTTCTTGTTTTCCTTCTTTTCTGAATGTAACCTCTTTGATTTAGGGATTCCTGAGGCGATGGAAGCTCTGTTGTCATCATGGCCATCTTTCATGGTTCATCATATATTTTATGTTTTTCTTCTTGTCTACATGTAGAATCTCTCTGGTCTATGGATTCTTGAGGAAGTAGAGGATATGTTTTCATCTTGCCCATATTTCATGGTTCATCACTCAGACATTTTTTGTCTTCTTTCTCCTCATCACCACATAAATCCTTTTGTCTGATAGGTAGTTTAGATTCCTTCATTATTCAAAACACTTATGAATCCATAGCCCAATGGTCCTATACTGATCTATAGTTACTTCTATTAACTTTTCTTCTCTCTACAGTCTTACTCATCCACCCACTCAAACCATTTTAATCCATTTACCTTTTTGATGGGTACTGGGCTTATCCTCTCACAGTCTGAGGGTGACTCTCAGTGCTAACAGTAACCATGCGTGGATCATGTAGTACACCACACATTCTCACGCACTACCTTATCCTTATCCATATATTGTAGTTTCATGGTGAAATTCGTGAGCTAATATTGTACCTGCACCATCCCTATTGATGTTTCTCCACCTCCTGGAATAGCTTCTAAGAACATCACAACTTCCATGGATTTTGAATGGGTCATCACTTTTTGTTGGGTGAGAAGGATGCAAATATGGGGTAGGAGTCCTACAATAAACCATTCTCTATGATATATGTCTTAGATTTGAAATTCTAGTTGTTATAACAAGATTTTCCTCACCCCATGCAACTTTCTCAGAAGGCCTTTTCCCTTTCCCTATGCAGACTTGAAGTCCCCTTTTGCACTTCCCAAAGCTAAAAATCATATTTTTCCACATTTACTCTCCCTACAAGTTAGAACGCATGTGTATACATAGGTTTCACCACTACAGCCCGTGCACATCAAGTTTGGTGCTAAAAATTAAAAATTGTGTCGTGTTTCCATGTCACGTCACGAGATCCATGATCCTTTACCTTCCATATATTGGAAACGTTCTGAATCGGCCCTTCAGTTCCATTTGAAGGCTAAAATAGGCCATATCTAAACCATGGAAAGGGAGAGAATTTAACTTTTTAGAGCAAATATACTCACGAGAAATTTTCACTTCACATTGAGTCTGCATCCCTTTTTCATTTAAAGTATGAACACGTTTATCCCCTAAGCTCTTCCCTCTTTGATGGAGAACCTCATTGTCTCTCTTATATGAACTTGCCTTTGGTGGAGGCTTGAAGTGATGGAGGCCCAACTTTAAGGGACTTAGTTTCTCGGTTTCGATACATGTCGACAAGGAATTTTTTCACTTGTATACTTATGTTGATCATATTTTAATAGAAATACTATTTTCATGTCCAATTGATGTCTTGAAAATATTTGAATTATTATTCCATGGGTGTATTTGTTATGAATTTCATTGGATTATGCTATTGTATGTGCTAAATTTATATATTATCACAATATGCTTGTGTATATTGGTTTTTCAATACAAGTTGCAGGTATATAGCTTTGAGTTGCATGCTCAACGGTGGTCTTCATCGAACGTTTGGACGAGGTAGGATCTTTATCTTGTCTTGATTAGCATTTACATTTATATAGAATACTTGGGATTAGAGTTGATTTTTGCAGTCATTTTGTCTGTTGTGGTTTACCCCATGCCACAGGGTGATTTTCCTCATAAAATAATTGGTGACCATATTGGGGAATGAATCTTCCGTTTTGGGGGTTTGGAGTGTTTTTCTCCTACAATTTCTCTCTGATAGCCTGAGTTTTCTTGTCTCATGATTTATTTACAACCTATTATTACTTTGTATATGATTTTCTTGGTCGTATCCTTACCCTAGTAGTGTTTTAAAACATATACGCGGGTTTTCCCTTGACAGATGTGTACATACTCGAGCTATCATTCTATAGGGCATGTACATACACGCATTTTCCTTAAAAAATCACATACATCAACTTTTTTAGCTTGCCTTCCTAGTTTGGTTGTTGAGTCTTCTTGGGTCTCTGTCCTAATTGTTGAGTGCGTGCAAAGTGATAGGAAACCTTTTTATGGTTGAATTTTCGAGCGGTTTTTATTTCTCATCATATTTTTCATTGGTTTTCCTTGCATCTTGGTCTGAGTGTTTACTTCTTGGTATCCTACATGGCTTGTCTTTTTTGCTTGCAGTAGGGTCTATATATCAAGAAGTTATTTAGTTCTTTCATTTTCATTCCTTTATATTGAAAATAAAAAAATATACATTTGGCATTATGGAATTTTCTCTTTTGGTTGTTTAGTATTGATATTGATACATATATGGAAAGATTGAATTTTATTTGAAATTACGGAGTTGAATTGAAAGTTGCATTTTGAAAAGCTTATCATTTTTTGAGAATGGAAGTTTAGAACTTAGCTTTATGTTCATATTCATTTCTTTTATTTGTTGAGTCATAACATCATCAGTTTCATGACCACATATTTTGAGTAAACAAATCCATTAAAAGTAACACTGATAAATTTAAAATTGATTAGAAACGATTTTAATTTTCAGGTTACACAAACTAGCTTAGGATATAGAGCTTTGGAATAGGGTTTATTGAGTAAACTTCTCCAAGTATATTAAACTCAACATATGTGTATGACTAAGGGAGTGTTGAAATCCATTGTATAATCCATGACGTCAGGAGGCTCTACTCACACCAGAGTTAAGCACGAGGTTGTGTGAAGTTGGCTGCAGAGATATCCCTCTAATAGATTCTTAGTGTCAGAGATATTTATGGGGATCTATTCGTGTATGGGGGCCTTTCTAGTACCTTTACCTATGTGAGAGGCGATGCTTTCAATATTTTGGGCTTTGTTACCCTGCCCATACGGTGGACCTGACTTATGAATGTTCGCCTACACATTGGTTATATCATGGTGTCTTTAGTGGCTTGACATAGCTACCGACATAGGTTACTTGCAGGGGTTATTCTATAGGTACCCTGAGTTAGATAAGGGTCAGACAACACATAAAATTTATGGAGGAATACCTCTCTGGGGGGATCTGACCGACTGCATTGTTAATCCCATGAGGGCCCTTATAATTTATTCTAATACCTCGATATTTTGAAGAGAGTCTCAGGACCCTCTTGGATGAGGCATACCTACTCAAGTGAGGGAGGTCGCTTTTCAGACACTATATCATGTTTGTGTGCATTTGGATTGTTTATTTATTTTGGTGTTCTCTTTGATTGTTAGTTGGCCTGAGGATTTTTTTTATATCTCGAGTCTTGAGTCATCATGGATCTAGACCAGCTTCCTCGCTGGTATCGTTGTTTGTTAAAGTTACCACCACATCTTGAGTCTTTTCCTTCTAAACAATGAAAAATTATCAAATGTTGTACAGACACTTCCACATACCGGACTTGTGATCATACGAGTATGAGTACTGAGTCGAGTCAAAAAGATACTGGGAGTCCTTCAACTCCATACCTACCATAGTTAATGGAACTCCTTCAACACCTTCAACCACTATGGTTGTAGTGTCAGAGGTTCCCATCATCACTCTTGTCTGACCTGTGGTTGGTACTCAACCCATAGTAACCAACCCTTTTGGGTCTCTTTTTGGTTCGTTAGGATACAAATCTTAGTACATTCCTTCAGTCTCTAACCCTTTCTCTTTTTGTATGTCGAATATGACATCAAAAATTTCATCTTCCATTATAGCGAATAACACAAATCCTAGTATTGGACTTGGGGGCATGGCTCCTCCGCATATTCCACTCTCGTTTGGTGGAGCTCATATTCCACAAATGACTCCTACGATTGGAATCCAACCTCCTTTTCATCCTGGGTCTAATCCTAGTCTTAATGCTCCTAGATGGAGTAATCAACTGGGTAGACAAGCTGTGTCCTATGTTCCATCCTTTACACCTTCCTCCTCCACACCGAATTTGGCCAACATGTTTGGCATGACGAATCCACCTCTATCCTTTAGATTTCCACCCGGGGGAGGTGAGTTTCATACTATGGGAAACCCCCAACTTGGATCCACTCCGGCTAGGGGAGATATTTATAATCATCATTATAACATTCCTACAAGGATGGTGCCCACCCATCCTATTATGAATTAGTTTGGAGGAGAACATTATCATACCATACAGGGCCATGGTGCATACCACAACCTTAGCCAAGATGTGATTCCTTAGCATCAATCTTTCTCGATAGCATGGGCTCAGATGTCGCAACCCCGACTCCCTTTTATGGGCATGCTTAATTTTACAAACTTGTCAAGATTAATGAATGACCCAATGCATCATGATTTGTCATGGTCCCCCGTCCCCACCAAGATTCCTTCATATATTTTGAAATTTGAGGGCAAGACTGGTGAGGATCCTGGTGATCACGTCACTACTTTTCATCTTTGGTGCTCTTCCAATTCCCTTAACAATGATTATAGTTTTTTAAGAATGTTTCAATGCACCCTCACGGGGGTTGTAGCAAAATGGTACATAGAGCTACCAGGGGGAACTTATGGGAATTTCAATATATGGTTTTAGTCTTTCTCAACCACTTCCAGTTTGTTATCCTTACGATGTTGGCATAGAAATTTTGTCGGCCCTTCTCTAGGACAAAGCCACCCATATCTTGGATCATATCCAAGAGTGGCGTAGACAGAAGAGGTTGATCAAAACCTACATTCCTCAAGAGTTCCTATTGGAATGGTTTCTTAAGTATTTATTACCCTATATTTTGAAGGATGTTTCTACATCTGGGGTAACATCTGAAGAGGAATTTATTTTCAAAGCCCAACAGTTAGATCTCATATATGCTCAATATTGGATGTTTTACGAAATTATTCCAGACACACCAAGGTCAAACTATGACCCTAGACAAAATCTTGGGCCTCATACCGATGGAATTATAGGCTTTGCAAATGTTAAGTCTACAGACTTGGTGATGAACTAGTTGAAAGAGTTTTCTCTGAGACGGTCTGTAGGAGGAAAAGATTCGTCTGTGTCCTCCACTCCCACTCATTCGATGGATGTGCATTATGTACAGTCGTCGACCAACCCAAAAGGTAACCAACAACCAGGAGGGAATAGAAGGAAAGGATGGGGTAATAACTGTGGGGTTACAAAAAAGGTATAAATATCTTCCTTTTTCCCACAGTTCATGATATGATTCTGATTGATTCTTTATATAGTTAGGGATAGATAGGAAAGAATATGATTAATATGTCTCTTAGGGTTGTTATTAAAGTTTTATTAAATAGATTATAATTTATGGTTGGAATGGTTTGATTTTGTTGTAGAATTGGATAAATAACTGTCAAAGATAACCAAAGAGATTTTGGCTATGCACAATCTATTGGAGGTTGAAGACTTTTTAGGCGCAAAACAGTTTGAATATAATGCATTTTATATATTGTAATTTTATAATAGTAAAGCAATCATGAGGATCTTTCGATCCTCAGGATAGATTGATTTACCCAAACTATTGTAATATATAAGAGGGTAATAGATCTAGAAAAAACAAGGAAAAAATGCATTCAAGCATTTAGATTCAGAATTGTTCTGCGCAAGCAGTTTTTGTAAATGTTTTACCAGCCATGGAATCAATGAAAGTTTTGAGTGTTTTTATCATTTCTATGCTCTGAGTTTCTCATAGCAGTACTTCTGAAGACCGAGGACCCAGTCTAAAGGAGCTACTGTCTTGTTCTGTAATTGTATCAGTTCAAAGTTTGATTTCCATTTTGTGATTCAGATCTCTTTTACAATAGCCAAGGATAAATGCATAAGTGTGTTAATGATTTTGTCATTGTTTGTGTATAGAAGACAGACATTTCCATTAGTTATTAATGATTGTCGTTATGATTTCCATTTCTGAAGTTATTGCTTGACAGTTCCTCACATTTTCATTCGCGTTGTTCCTTTTCCTTAGATTTACGATCGTTGTTCCTTTCGGTTAAAGTTACAATAGTTGTTCCTTTCGACAAAGTTACATTAGTTGTCCCTTCCGATTACATTATAATTGTTGTTTCTTTCTGTAGATAGAGTAATTTTCCATTTCCTTTCCAGTAATCAAAATTCATAATTGATAGTTAATTTTGTAAGTCCTTAGTTAGATTCAATTACTGCTTTCTAGTTAAGTGAATTCAATAGATTTATTAGTTCCTTTCCATTTCACAGCATCTTAGTAATCAGAATTCAATTCCATTTAGTTCTTAGAATCTTTGGTGAACGTTTGAGAAACTTGATTGTTGATGAACTCAGATTTGGTTTAGCTACACGATTTTAGGCTACCTGCATAGACTTTGTTGATATTCTTGAGATAAAAGACGAATCTCTAGGTTGATAAATTAATGTTAAACTAATGTTGTTTTTAGGACATCTTTAGACACCGACATTTTGGTGCCATTGTTGGGGAGAATGTTAAAGGTAGCATAAGTTGTATCTCTGGAGGACCAGGTATTGAAGACGGAAGGTAAGAACCTACGCAGGTAATAAGTAAAATTATTATGCCAACGCTTACCTCCAGTTGACACTTAAGAGGCTTCGTAGGTGCTTTCTTTTGTTGTTGTGTGAAGTGTGTATGAATAGAAAAAAGGATCTTGAAAAACCAAAACCCCCACCAAAAATTACCAAAACCTAGGGCTCGGTGATCCCTGGAAGAAGCACTTTCATAGACGAAATCATCAAAAAGGGTGAATCTCAAGCTTCGGTTGGACCTAGGAAAGGACCCACCCGAAGCCCTCAAGCAATAGTTTCACCAACTATGGCCCATGCTGAGATTCATAGTAAAACTGAAGGGACTGAGCAGAGCTTTCAGAATACAGATCCCCCACTGCTCAACCCCTTAGAAGAGGGAAGCTCTAATAATCTGGAGGAGGGAATAGAAGAAAATAACGGGTTGCCAAGGCATACCCACCACCACTACCACCTGATCCTGAGTCTCCTGCGAAAGAAGAAGGAATATATGAAATCCCAGATAAAGGGAGTGCAGTCAAATTCCTTGGAAGACCAAATAATCAATAATTTCAAATAGAATACCCGGATCAAGAACCTCCTAAAAATTTTTGGCACATTTTCGATCAAATGGCACAAGAAAATAAAAAACAGCCCCAGACCTCCACGCTGGAGTATCCAATAGTTGATCCAATTGCCAATGCCCCCATGAAAGCAATCCCCTTATAAAATCTGCCAATCTTCCACAGAATGATTTCAAAAGACCTAGATGCATTCCTATTTGAATTTGATGTCCTATGTAGAGGGTATGACTACACCTCTAAACCCAAAAAATTAAAACTATTCCCCTCTACCTTGAAGGGAGAAGCCCTACATTGGTTCATGGGATTGGGAGGTGGAACCATCAATTTATGGGACCATATGAAACAAACCTTCTTGTTAAAATATCAGGATTATTGCAGAACTAGAGACCTAAAAGATGATATCTTTTAAATGACTGCAAAAGAAAATGAATCATTAGAAGAATATGTCAAAATATTTTAGTATAATTTGCAAAGATCACCCTATGGTACATTACCAGGTGAAGTACTCAAAGCAACTCTGATCAAAGTTATGAGAGATGAATGGGTAGAAACATTGAATTTAATGGAGAAAGGTGACATTTATCAGGAAACTTATGAAGATATTGTTCCATTGTGTATCAGGTGCTCACAAGGAAGTACATGGACCAGGTCAAGAATGTGGACATCCCTCACAAGAAATAACAATATCTCCAGCGGGGGTGTTACGCGAGCTGAAGTTAGTAATCTCCTAGAAAACTTTAAAACATATATTTTGAGCACTCTGACTACACAATTGGATGTACTGCGGGCCAAACAAAAAAAGGTAGAGGCAGAGAAAACCTTGGCTATATTTTGCCACAGGTGCAGAAAGAAACATGGTCCAAGGGAATGCCCCTTAGATATAGTTCGGGTTTGCACTATTTGTGCCAAGGATCATGACACAGAGGAATTCCCATCACTTCCTGGATTGAAAGTTGTATTCAAAGAAGTAGAAGAGGAAACAAAACCATTATATCTTATGGATCAGCGTCGTCAGTGGCAGTCTTGACCTCAAAATACATTTCAGGACCCTTCCTCTTTCTCTCCTAGATAGTACAATCACCAGCAGAATCTTGGATAGTATAATCAACAGTAGAATTTTGGCAGCACATGGCAGGGCCAACTATTTACTAATTAGAACTGGCAGCCCTAGCAGTACCCACCTGCAATTCCTACCTAGCCAAACCAGTCTGCCACAAACCCCAACTGGAAAATCAACCAACTACAAGTTCCAATAGGCCAAATTCACAATACCCCACCTCATCCTGGCAAAATTCAAATAATACCTACCCTCCACAATGGCCTAACTCGACTGCCCAAAACCCAAATTGGAACTAGAACTGGTAGTGCCACATGGGGATGAATAACCAACCTATGGGGATGACCTCTCAAACCCAACCTCCATTACAAACTGCACTTCCATGGCCCCAATCACAATTGTGCCCTCAATTACCTGCCCAACCCCACCCGAATCCCAATAACAAGCCATCTTAGCTCATCCAGATTATGGAAAGTGGAGAAGGGGAAATCAATTCAGTAGGGTTCAATGAACTTCAGTTAAGATCGGGGCGCATCATCTCTCCCGAACAAAATGACGTCCCCCAAGAACAGAGGAATGAAAAACAACCAGCAATAACACCCTTGAATATGGTAATAACAAAAGAAATCAGGCAAGGGAGGAACACAGTCGAATCACAAGACTCTGAGAAGGATGCAATTCCCTCCCCTCCATTCCCCGAAAGACTGATGATAGTGAAACCCACCGTATATCCTGACTTCGACATTGTAGGGGAACTTAGGAATTTATACATCAAAATTCCACTCCTACAAGCCCTGCAAGACATACCGATCTACGTAAAGACAATCAAGTAGCTATGTGCGAGGAAGCCTGTCAGAAAAATAAAAAATTCATCATCAACAGTTCATGTAGTGGGAGACTTATCTGATCTAATTTTGGGTAGAGAAACACTAGTTAAATATGTAGATCCAGGGAACCCCATAGTAACATTTCAGATTCAGATATGTTCCTTTCCAAATACCCTAGTTGATTTGGGGGTGGACATCAATATTCTAACTATGGAAACCTGCAATACCTTGGGTGTTCACTCTTTCGACCCAACCCCGATTATGTTGCAATTGGCCGATAGATCAGTGGTCAAACCACTCGACACACTACATGATATAGCCATTTCAGTTGATTCTTGGGAATATCCCACAGATTTTCTCATCATCAACCCAAGAAGTGGACTTGAAGGGAATCCATTAATATTGGGCAGACCATGGCTTGCGACAACTGATGCATACATAGGTTGCCAATCAGGTACAATGACAATTTCTAGAGGAGGGGTTACAATGAATCTCATCTTATATCCTCCATCCAAACCTAGTCCAATGATCATACACCCGCAATTTCCACCACCACGATATCCCGAGAAGAATTTGTGTTCCCCACTCATGATGGAAGAAGCCCTCAAGCACAAGAAACAACTAGAATATGATGTAATCAGTGGGTTTATTAACAACCCAACCATTGTAAGTAACCCAACATGTCAGATGCTCCAAGTTGTTCTAGACTGTGAAGCACAAGGAGACCCGCTGGAAGATTTAATGGAACAACAAATTCTGACTACCGCTGTTCACAACAGCAAATCCGTTGAGATCGCACCAGGGAAGTCTCTGAACATTAATTCCAACCTAGAAGAGAAACAACAACAAAAGATAATCCAAACTCTCTCTAAATACCAGCAATCTTTTGCCTGGGAATACTCTGATATGAAAGGTATTGATCCACAACTCTGCACACACCACATTTATATTGAGAAAGACATCTGACCTATCCGACAACCGCAAAGAAGACTGAACCCCCACCTCAGAGATATTGTTAAAGAAGAGATACAAAAGTTGTTAGACGCAGATTTTATATACCCTATCTCAAATAGTCGATGGGTTTCCCCATTAGTCATCGTCCCAAAGAAAAATGGGAAGTGGCGAATCTGCATTGATTATAGGGAACTAAACAAAGCTACTCAAAAAGATCATTTTCCATTACCTTTCATTGATCAGGTCCTCAATACCTCGGCAAGAAAAAAATTCTTCTCTTTCCTAGACGGTTTCAGCGACTACAATCAGATCCAAATTACCCCAGAAGATCAGGATAAAATGACATTCACATGTCCCTAGGGTACCTTTGCCTTCAAAGTATTGCCCTTTGGACTTTGTAATGCTTTAGCTACATTCCAAAGGGCCATTCTGAGCATATTCAGTGATCTAATTAGTGAAGGGCTTGAAGTCTACATGGATTATTTCACCCTGTATGGTGACGACTTCAATCAAGCCTTGAATAATCTGGAGAAGGTATTGGAACGGTGCATCGCTACCAGGTTACGTTTAAGCCACGAAAAATGTCACATGATGATGAAAGAAGGTGTGGTATTAGGGCATTACATTTATGCAGATGGAATTAGATTAGACCCAACAAAAATTGAGGTAATTCTTAATCTACCTACTCCACACACACAAACTGAGGTACGTAGTTTCCTTGGTGCTTCAAGATACTATCGCAGATTTATGCCAAATTTTTCAAAAACCGTTGTGCCTTTACATGCTTTGACAAGTAATGTATAATTTCAATGGTCTAACAAATGCGATGTGTCTTTTGCAGGACTCAAGAAACTTATCTCAACAGCGCCAGTGTTGAGGGGACCTAATTGGAAAATACCATTTCAAATTTCCACCGACGCCTTAGACATTGCCATAGGCATTGTTCTGGGACAGGAAGAAGAAAAGAAACCCTACACCATATATTTCATTAGCAAGATTCTAACTCCAGCCGAACTTAATTATACTGTAACAGAGAAAGAGTTCTTAGTTGTCATACATGCCATCAATAAATTTTGTCATTATATAATAGGCTATCCAGTTATCCCGTATACTGATCATTCTACCATTAGATATCTAGCTAATAAACCAATTACTAATGGACGGGTCACTCGATAGTTGTTACTATTGCAGGAATTTGATATCACCATCAAATATTGACCTGGGAGAGAAAATCTTGTCGCAGACTTTCTGTCCCGAATCCCAAAAACAGATGACTCATTAACAACTGAGGACCAATTCCCAGATGAGCATCTGTTTGTTGTCGACACAAAACCACCTTGGTATGTTGATGTAGCAAAATATCTAGTAGCAGGAAGATTATTGACACATTTATCATCCAGGGAAAGATGACTGATCATTGAGCGTAGCACACGATTCACCTGGATCAGTGGATATCTTTTCCACACAGGAGCTGATCTCCAGATCCGGCGATGCGTACGAGAGGATGAAATCTATGACATACTGAAAGCAGGACATGATGAGCCCTATGGGGGGCATTTTGCAGACCACGGGACTGGACACAAAATCTTACAGATGGGCTATTATTGGCCCTCAAATTTTCACAGATGCCAAGAAATATGTCCATACATGCGATAGCTGCTAGCGGATGGGGAAACTAGGTCAGGCTGATGAAATTCCCTTGAAAACACAACTAGTCATAGAACCATTTGAAAGATGGGCACTGGACTTTGTCGGCCCCTTTAATCCAAAGTCAAATCAAAAGGCCTATATTCTTGTTGCAACAGACTACATGACCAAATGGGTAGAGGCATAAGCTTTACCAAATGCAACAGAAGAAGTAGTCATCAAATTCCTTTTCAAATTGTTTGTACGGTATGGACTACCCAGAGAAATAATTACTGATGGAGGGTCACAATTTACAGGCCATAGAATCACTGCCACCTTGGATAGTTATCACATCAATCATAGAGTTACTTATCCATACCAACCACAAGAAAACAGGCAAGTAGAAAGCACCAATAAGGTCCTAGAGGCAATTCCGACGAAGATTGTCTCAACAAACTGACAAAATTGGGCTATTGAGCTCCCAAATTACTTATGGGATTATCGTACAACCTGGCATAACACCACTAGATACTCTCCTTACCATTTATTCTATGGTAAAGAACCCATCTTCCCAATAGAATTTGAGATCAAGACCCTAAGAATGGCCCAGGAAATTGGACTAAATCTTACAGAAGCACATAAATGACACCTTCAGCAACTCAACGAATTGGATGAAGCACGCTTGTCTGGTTTGGAGCACACAGCTGTTATCCAGCGACAGAGAGCAACATGGCATGACAATCATATCAAGAAAAAATCATTCAAGAAAGGTGACTGGGCACTCCTCTATGATTCCAAATTTCAGGACTTTCCTGGGAAATTACAAACACGATGGCTAGGGCCGTATGAAATTAATGAAGTCCATGATAATGGCACTATTACTTTGAGCACCATCGATGGGTCTGGATCACCCTTTCTGGTCAATGGACACCGGCTGTGACTTTACCACTAGACACCTTCAAAAGATTCTTTCTATCAAGAAGTAAGTAAAGACCCTACGGTGCAGATTTTGGTTGGCTGGGAAGGTAACCCAGCCACCCCAACTCCATAAATGATGTATTATGTTTATATTGTACATATTG
>JASDQU010032468.1:0-12583 GCA_032191745.1 Picea mariana | reverse complement strand
TTGAGAAAATGGTTCAACAACTCCTTAATGCAGGTGTTATCCGCCCTAGTATGATCCCCTACTCGTCTTCTGTGGTCATGGTCCTGAAGAAAGAAGGTTCTTGGCGAATGTGTTCTGACTTCTGTGCCCTCAACAAACTTACCATAAAAAATAAATTCCCCATTCCTGTCATTGATGACCTCCTGGATGAATTGAGTGGCACCCAATTCTTCACTAAACTGGATCTTCATTCAAGCTACCACCAGATACGCATGAAAGAGGCAGACATTCCCAAGACTGCCTTTAGAACTCATGAGGGCCACTATGAGTTTTTGTTCATACCCTTTGGCTTGTGTAATGCCCCCTCCACCTTCCAAAGCCTCATGAATCATGTCTTTTGTCCTTTTTTCCACCATTTTGTCTTAGTTTTCTTTGATGATATCCTCATCTATAGAAAAACCTAGACAGACCATCTTGTTCATGTGGATCGAGTTCTCCATCTACTCTCTCAGCACCAACTTTTCATGAAACGGTCTAAATGTGCTTTTGGCGCCTCAAAAGTAGAATACTTGGGTCATCTGGTTGGCAAAGATGGCGTCAGGGTGGATCCTAAAAAGATTGAAGCTATGTAATATTGGCCTCACCCAAAGACTCTTAAGATCTTGCATGGATTTCTAGGCTTAACAGGGTATTATCGCAAGTTTGTTAAGAATTATGGAAAGATTGCAGCACCTCTCACTGCTCTCCTAAAAAAGAACTCTTTGTTTGGACTCCAGTCGTTGCTCAAGCTTTTCAGACCTTGAAGATGGCTATGTGCACCACTCCAGTCCTCTCCCTTCCTGATTTCACAAAGACTTTTGTGTTGGAATGTGATTCCTTAGGGAAAGGAATTGGTGTTGTCCTTATGCAAGAGGGTCGACCTTTGGCCTTTACCAGCAAGCAACTATCTGAAATAAATCTAGGCAAATCCATCTATGAAAATGAAATCTTGGTTATTCTGCATGTCATGGATCTGTGGCATCCTTATCTATTGGGGCAACGTTTCCAAAGTAAGACAGACCATCAAAGCCTCAAGTATTTTCTGGAACAATGCATTTCATCCCCAGAATAACAAAAATGGGTGACTAAACTCTTTGGATATGATTATGAGATCATTTATAAGAAAGAAAAAGACAATGTGGTTGCGGATGCACTTTCCCGAAAATATGAAGATGAAGGATCCCTTTTTTCTCTTTCATTCATTTTACCAGATTGGCTCCAAGCCGTTCACCAGGAATCGCTACAAGATCCCAAAAGTTCGCAGTTGATCCACCAATTGCAGTCCAAGGCTCCAGCTTCCCCAGGGTACGCTTGGCTGCATGAGAAACTTTGATACAAAGGCCATTTGTATTTAAGTAAACAATAAAATCTTAAATCCATGGTACTTTCTGAGCTTCATGCTACACCCACAGCAGGGCACTCTGGGTTCACCAAAACCTATGACAGGGTCAAACGTTCTTTTTTCTGGGATGGTATGAAACAGGACATTCCTAATTTTGTATTTGAATGTGATGTGTGTCAATGCAACAAGGGAGAAACAGTCAAATCGTTTGGCACACTACAACCACTCTTGATTTCACCTACTATTTGGAAGGATATCTCTATGGATTTTATTACCAGCTTACCCAAATCGGGAAATAAATCCGTCATCATGGTGGTTGTTGATTGCCTTTCCAAGTATGCTCATTTTTGCACCTTTAAACACCTGTTTAAAGCATCCACGGTGGCTCAAATATTCATGTATCAGGTCTTCAAGCTTCATGGCATGCTGCACTCTATTGTTTCTGATCACGACCCAACTTTCACAAGCAATTTTTGGCAAGAATTGTTCAAGATACAAGGCACCGAATCGCATCTCAGCACAGCTTATCATCCCTAGACTGATGGCCAAACGGAAGTTGTCAACAAATGTTTGGAATAATATTTGAGGTGTTTTGCCTTAGAAAAGAAAAATCAGTGGGCTCAATGATTACCCCTAGTTGAATGGTGGTACAACACTTCATACCTTACAGCTACATGCATGACTCCTTTTGAAGCGGTATATGGACAGAATCCACCTTCAGTTCTCTCATACTTATCGGGTGTCTCGAAGGTCCAAGCAGTTGACCTAACACTTACAGCTCGAGAGGCTATTCTCCATACCCTCAAAGAGAATTTGGTCATGGCACAGAATCGCATGAAGCAACAAGCATATCAAGGTCACTCTGAACATCAATTTGAAGAAGGGGATCAGGTGTTTCTTCAACTGCAACCTTACAAGTAAACTTCCCTCAAGGCCGAGCATTGTCAAAAGCTAGCGCCCAAATTTTATGGTCCTTATACCATACTCAAGCGTGTGGGACAAGTCGCCTATCAGTTATCTTTTCCCAGCAATTTGAAGCTACATCCTGTTTCATGTTTCATGCTTAAAGAAGGCGATTGGATCTAAGTGCCAAATTCAAACCAACCTTCCAGAGTTAGTTGAAGAATGATCCATTTGGCTACAACCAGAAGCAATTTTTGACCAACATGAGTGTCGCCTACATCAGAGAACCATCAAGGAAGTGCCAGTACAGTAGAAAGATACAACTCCAGCAGATGCCACTTGGGAACCAGCTACCATTCTGCAACAATTTCCTCATCTCAAGCCTTGAGGACAAGGCTATTTTTAAGGGGGCAGACATGTTAGGGTCCTAACCCACACATAGGTAGAACAATATATTCGGATGTAATAAAGGTCAATATTAATAAGGCCTTTCAATAAAATAGAATAAGGCAGATGTAAGAAGACCTAATAGAAGCTTATGCTTCTAGAAGGATCTTCCTCTAGATGCTTCTTTTTAGTATAAATAGGAGTCGAGGGTATGAGAACCCTATCTTGGATATTATTGTAATAAAGCTCTGCTCAACTGGAATTTTCCCCCTCGAAGAGGCCCGTGAACATTGCTTTCAGATTCAAAGTGTTATTTATGTTGTTATTCTTATATCATTTCAGTGTTATTGTGGTGAATGTTCTGGTTATATTGTTGTTATTCTTCCATTACTAGCATTTTATTTCAATTCTGCATACATTTTATATCTGGTATATTACATAATATGAATTAATTATTGTCACTAAGAATCATTTTTTTAACAAATCATGTGTAACTAATTCTAATTATGTGAAGTTAATTCTAAATAACCTAAATTATGCTACTTAAAAAAACATAACAATTAACAAAATACATAAATACATATTGATTGTTAACCTCTTCTCACTTGATTTTTACTACTTAATATCCATAATTTCAGTAGTAATTAATAATTTATTAATAATTATAATATGAATTAATTATTCTCACTAAGAGTCAATTTTTTAACAAATCATGTGTAACTAATTCTAATTATGTGAGGTTAATTCTAAATAACCTAAATTATGCTACTAAAAAAACATAACAATTAACAAAATACATAAATACATATTGACTCTTGACCTCTTCTCACTTGAATTTTACTACTTAATATCCATAATTTCAATAGTAATTAATAATTTATCAATAATTATAATATGAATTAATTATTCTCACTAAGAATCAATTTTTTAACAAATCGTGTGTAACTAATTCCAATTATGTGAGGTTAATTCTAAATAACCTAAATTATGCTACTTAAAAAAACATAACAATTAACAAAATACATAAATACATATTGATTGTTAACCTCTTCTCACTTGAATTTTACTACTTAATATCCATAATTTCAGTAGTAATTAATAATTTATCAATAATTATAATATGAATTAATTATTCTCACTAAGAATCAATTTTTTAACAAATCATGTGTAACTAATTCTAATTATGTGAGGTTAATTCTAAATAGCTTAAATTATGCTAAGAATACTAACTAATCTTAATTTATTCTATAAACATCTAATCAAAATTTGCTTACAATGTAACACTCTGTCAACAACTAATTACATATTACAATAGTAGAATTTAGGCATTATCTTCAACAATGCTAAGTGGTATTCCTCTAGATAGGGTGTTAGATGTTGAGAATAGGATGGGGCAGAGGACAACCACTTGGAGGCTTCATGAGATTGGTTGGACAACTGGCGAAAGGGATTGGATAGATGGATTCCTAAACAGTTAGTAGTCCCAAGCATCAGTCGGTCAAGATGAGGGTAGCAGTGACGATGGGACTTGTGTAGAGGATGCCAACCCCAACAGATTATGAGACGACAAGGATAGATGGATATGTTGTTCAGGTAGATGGTGTGTACACATGTTAAGAGACAATACGTCGAAGATCTGGTGTTGGTGTTCATCAAAGGAAGAGGCTCCTTGTACAGACTCAAACACCATGGGAACAGGGTGCCATGAGTATCAGTTGTGAGGGAAATCGTGGGACCACTCAAAAGGAAAATGAAATCGACAAGAATTCTCCAAAAGTCGTTATAGAAAGGACACCAGGAGATATAGTCGAGGTGAAAGGACGTCGAGTGAGTTATGAGGGGATATGGTGGAATGGATTAATGTTTTGTAAATTGTTAGAGGTGTTAGCACTCTGTGAACTCTTTTAGCTGAGAAAATGAATGACAAAGGTAACCTACAACCAACTTTAAGGCTGGAAACTAGCCTTTCTGACACAGAGAGGGCTCTCTCTGAGACTTCGTTTCTATACAAGTTATGGATTTGAATTTTCGGCTAGATTTAACATGTTCATACAATATTTCTGGTTCTATTGGCAAGAGAATGCAAGACCTTGGGCCATGGAGTCAAATTCCAAAAAAAAAGAGAAATAAATGACTTGGTAACTAAAACTTGAGAGGATAAAGGCTAAGTAGGAAACGATCTTTCAGTTTGAAGTCATTGTGGGTGGTGAGAGAAAAACACATAAAGCAACTCAAAGCACCGTTGGAGATGAATTCTGAATTTACTTAGAAGAAAACACGGTCGTCTAAAAGGAAAAATCTAGAGCACCCCGCGGTGAATTTTAGACTTGTAAAAGGTTTTGATTTATAAAAAATACAGACATGAATATAAAGAGTACAAGAATCACATACATAAGAGAGGTCACAATACGTCAAACCACTACCATTAGAATATTTTCATCAAAGTCTCAGGACCTTTGCATTAAACTTCAATCAAGTTTGAAAATTACATTCAACAGTCACTGTCTACATTAGTTTTCCAACCAACCTGGCTTACATTGAAAAAATGCAATATATAGAAAAAGATGTGTCGCTTGGGCTAACCTTCCCCCCCAACTACTATCCCTATAAATTAGGCTCTGATTATTCTCTGCCAGATGATCCCTCGGATGGCACTTTACTAAGAATATAAACTTCATTGTACCCAATCATACAATAACTGACGTCGTTGCCATAACAGTTTAGTCATCAGCAAGATTCCATCGTTAAGAAGTTATGTGTCAGTGCTTCTCTTTTGACAGGTTATCGGGACAATCAAGTGTTTTTTCAGACTCCTACCACTCAGTGTATCGGATTCGATTGATGTCGCACAATCATTGGCTGAGGTGCGCATATGGCGGGTAACCACGGACTATCACCAATGTTTCCAAGATGACAACGCTAGTCAGGGGACAACGCCTTTCTTCAAAATTGTTATGTGCTCATCCTACACTTTTCCTTCGTGATATGTGGGTTTCAAGCATTTGTGCGACGGATGTTCACCCCATGGGTACATGTCAGAGCCCCTATTTCCCGGTAGGAAACGGGACACAGGGACAAAAAAACTTGCACTGCGTTCAAAAAGACAAAAAACGGGGTCGGTCAATTATGTTTCTGACCTCATCTGCAGTCTTGATATCTGAAGAGTTTTCCTGAGAGACCAGTTGCAATTTTTTATATTATGTACTTGTCTTCGCAAGACCACGTTCCCCTTCAACTTCATTTGTGCACTGGCTAGAGTTGCACAGACGTTTTCCATGGCTGGTCCACATTCCCTAAAGTGCTCTGCAATTCTCTCCTCTGACATTCTATGTGCTTCACGCAATTGGATGATCGTGTCTTGCACTTCTCTGAGCTTCCTCTTGATCCAAGTCGCATTCCCTTCTTGGCCCTATGATGTTGATGTCTCGATAGTATTTTTTGCCAACTGCTTCCTCAACTCCCTGTTTTCCTGGTACACCTCAGCAATAGCGAGTTGTGCTTGCTTTAGCTGTTGCGATGGCTCACAAATATCCATGTCTTTGGCATCCTTCCTTCTCCGCCTGGCACGGGTTTCTCACCTTGAACCTTCAACAGGTTCCAACCAAATAGCGTGCATGAGTAACTCCTCAACGAACGATTTTTTTCTCGGGGCTTGGGCCTCCCTGGACTCTATGTTCTTCCTTGGCCTACCCCCTTTCCAGGGTATCGGTTGTTGTGGGGATAAGGCTTCCAATTTCTTTCCTTTCTCTATATCCCTTCATATTTCTGCCTCCATGCTGTGGGATGTTTATTTTCTCATGGGTAGAGGGGGATCTCCTTTGGGGTCCCTGGGGATGTCAACTGCAAGTAGAAACGGATCCTAGCTCTTTCCCAAACACCTCAATTTCTCAACTATCAAAAATTTGATTAGTGAGATATGAGATAAGTTCTTCTTCAGCTGGTTTGCTTCAGCTTGGATGATGTTTGCCATTCCTCGGAGGCTCTGGTGTAAGAAGAAAGGCAAGTTCAACGGTCTCCTTCCTATTAAGTGTACCAACAATTTGATGTGATGTGGGTGTATTCTGTCAGAAATTCTTTCACAGGTGAAATACTTTCTAATCACCCTCGGGACTTTCTAAAAAGGCTCCTGTAGATATCGACTTGAAACACCCATTTCGACTTTCCCGTTTAAGCACTTTGGTTTGATGAATTCTTCATAGCACAGCACATCCAAAGGCATGTCTTTAGACCACCTTTCCCTGCTTAGAGGGATCTTTGTCGTGAGTGATAGAGTTTCCTCCATCACCTAGAATGTGATTCCCGTAATCACCATGCAGAACCCATTGAATCTGAGCGTGAATTGTTCTACCAGTTTCACGTTGAATCCTTGGATTTTCTTGCAATGGAGCATGCATTCGACCTAATCAAAAGATGATCTAACATTCGGATCTTCATTTACCAATGCCAAATTTTGAGGCTCAGACACTACAGTTCTGCCACTTCATGCCCCTTTCCTTATGTTTTGGGATGTCTTCGTGGTGCAACGCGTATTTTTTCCATGATTTTGGTAGTGAAGATGCCACCCCCTTCGTGCGGTGAAAGGAGAACGATATTCGTAGCCCAGACCTATCAAAGGGGTGGTAGCAGTACTTCACACAATAAGAGAGGATGATTTTGGGAATTCATTGTGCAGCCCCCCGGTGCCACGAAGACTCTTGGTGCGGGGATGGGTCGATGTTGTGACAATTATGATGGTAGGCTCGTCGCAGCAAGGGGAGCGTGAAAGAGAATTTAGGTGTGACAATAACTTTGAGGATGAGGGGATGACCATGAGAGGACTTATCATCTGAACAACTAGCTGATGACCAACTTCGATCAACTCCTAACCATGATTTAAGATGGAACAAACACAAAAATCTTGACCAACCTAGTTTGTGACATAGTTGATGGAAATCGGCTTTCTCGCAGTGAGAAACTCAGGGCTTGCGGAAAAAGTTACAGACGATGCATAAACTCAGCTGGTAAATAGAATACATGCAGAGCGATTGGCATCTATAACTAGATGGGTGAGGTATGGAATCATGACATTGGACATTGAATCCATGGTGATGAGAAGTTTTGAAGCAGGCCTAAGATTTGCATAGGACACTCATGCGACAGGTACACTTCGGAGTGTGTAAAGTACAGATGATAAGAGTTGCAGAGTATTCGTGATATGAGCATCATTATTTCTTATCCTTTATGACTTCATAAGGAGTTGATGATGGTCATTATATCCATCGATGTGACCATTATTGTAACAAATTTCTTTGACCTTTGGCACGTAAAACCTCTTCTTCTGACAAGACCCAACCTTTTTGGAAAATACCTTTCTCATTTACACATGTTTGATTCTGACATCCCTTCCTGAATCCAAGGGTCAAACCAACCACTTGATTACTTTGACTCATTCGTTGTTTGGTGCCTGACCTCACACGCTTTGACACATGGACCATGACTCAACTAAGACTGACTCAAACTAAAAAATGGCAGCGCTAACAGCTGGCTCCAACGAGGATGTTATCCTCCCAGTGAGGTGGAAAAGAGAAATAGACCAGGTCCCTGACCATTTGGCCTTATTTAACTTTCAGACTCTAAAACAATGGAAAAAACACACCCTAGACATTCTTGACATAGTTACGATCAGACTTAGCATAAATTTAGGGCCTTCACTCTAGGCTTTAATTTCCTGCTAACATACTGACTCAAAATGCCTTCCTTGAAAACAAAAAATAAAATGGCTATTTACAATGACATGAAAAAATAAACAGACCTTACTAAACCAGATAGTGTTTGAGGAACCTGCCATTTACAAGCCCCCCACTAGTGAGTTCTTCATTAATCTCTTGTAGCAGATATGTTTTGTTTCTGTGGTATGTGATGATTCTAAAAGGTCCCATCCAAAGATAATCGAATTTTCCATGCTTCCCCTTGTCTTCATTCCTCGCGTCCCACTTCAGCACCAGATTATTCACCTTGAAATCATCCTACTTAGAGTGCTTGTCGAAAATGTTCTTCATCCTGTCTTGGTGAAGCTATGACCGGTTGAAAACTTGCTCCCTCATTTGTTTCGTGTGAATTAACTAATTTATCCTCCTTTAAGTGTCATCTGGCTCGACCTCTTTCTCTTGCAGCAACTTCTTGACGGGCAATCCCAGCGAGGTAGGAAAAATTGTGTCCACACCATATACAATTTGGAATGGTTACGTGGATATGGACTTCGTGGTAGTGACTCTATCATCCCACAACATGTAGATAAGCTTCTTGTGCCAGGCCTTCTTGTTGTCCTGCAGGAACCTTTTAATAATCCTGGTTAATCTTTTTTTGTATGATTCTGCTAATCCATTACCGTGTGGGTAATAAGTCGTAGAATGTCCCGGGGTTATATTGTAATTGTTACAAAACTTCTCCATTTTATTGGACTTAAATTTTGTTGTGTTATCTGTGATGATGTTGATAGGGCACCCAAACCTAGACAAGATGTTGGTCTCCAGAAACTGAATGATGACTGTGTCGGTAGCCTACCTCGTTGGGACTGCTTCGATCCATTTGGTGAAGTAATTTGTAGTCGTAAGTATCCATCTATGTTGCATCGAGGATGGCGGATGAATCTCTCCTATAAAGTCCAGTCCCCATTGCATGAATAATGCTTTGACCGAGATTGATTTCAATGGCAGGGGTTGTAGCTTCTCCTTCCATCGAATATCTGGCACTCGTGGAAACTGGAAACTTCTTTGTATACATCTACTAAAATGTTGGACCAATAATAACACTCCCTCAAGATTTTATGCATGGTGGTTTTCCAGTAGTGATGTCCCCCACAGTCGCCTTTGTGGAATTCTCTTATGGCTCTTTCCACATCATATTTTAGTAAACAACTTAGCAATATCCCTCCTGGATCTTTCCAATATAGAGAGTTATCTAAGATGCAAAACTTAGCAGACTTCAGCTTTAAAAACCTGTCATTAGTTTTACTTATCCCTGGAGGGCTTGCAAATTTATCAACACATGAATAATGTCTATGTACCAAGGTGAATCGATGAATTTCTGAGACACCTACGAGGCTACTTCTTCTTGAGGTTTCTCCAACAGATCAACAATTAAGTTTATTCCCAAAACATAACATTTCGACTGTGCCATCAATATTGAGAGCCCTTGAACCTTAATCAGCTTTGTGGGTTTTATTTCGAGATCATATTCTAGCATGATTGTGATCCATTTACCTCTTCTCCCCTCAGGGTTAGGATGATTCAGGATGTCTCTAACTGAAGTTCTGGGCATGTAAGAAATAACGCGAGAATGAAGTATATAAGTCTTGAACTCCTTGAGGGATTTCACCAAGGCGTGTGATTTTTTTTCCATTATATCATACCTCAGTGGGGAGTCTCTCAGTGTCCTACTGAAGTAGGCTATAGGATTTTCAAAATTGTGGCCATCCTTCTGTAATAATATAGCATCGATGGTGTGTTCCGAGGTGAAAGAGAACAAGATAAAATCCTTTTGTGAAATCTGGGCTGACAAACACAGGATATTTGGTCAGCTCTACCTTGATGTCTTCAAATGATATCCTAGCTTCGGGGCTCTATTTGATCTCGTTACCCTTTCTGAGCATGCTTGTGATATGTTTTATAATTTCAGCTAGATTTGGGATAATTCTTCTCAAGAAATTATCCTTCCCCGGGAAGGATTGTATATTCTTCTTGATCTAAGGAGTGTTGATCTTCAGAATTCCTTCTACCCTACTGAGATATATCTGTATACCTTCCTTTGAGATGATGTGCCCCAACAATATCCCTTTTTGCATTCTGAAATGTGATTTTTTCAGATTCAAAGATATGTCAAACTTTCTGCATTTCTGGAAGACCTTATTCAGATGCACAAGATGTTGTTCGTTGGAGTCGAAATACACTGTGATGTCATCTAGGTATATCATGATAAATTTTTCCTTTTCCTCAGCAAATACTATATCCATAGCCCTATGGAAATTAGCTCCAACGTTCATAAGACCGAAATTCATCTTGGCATACATGAACATACCCCATGGTGTCATGAAAGTTGTCTTTTCCCGGTCATCTGGGTGTACCATGATCTGATTGTAGCCTAAAAACCCGTCCAACATGGACATCTTTTGGGATCCAACTACCTTCTACAGGATGTATTCCATCTTAGGAAGTGGGTAGTTTTTCTTGAGGGATACTCTGCTCAATTTCCAAAAATCCACACATAACCTAATTTCGCCGCTCTTCTTCCTTACAGGCACAAGGATGGAAACCCATTTCAAAAATCTTAGAGAAGCAATAATTTTGGTTTCATAAAGTTTCTTTACCTCTTTTTCAATTAGCGGCAACAGCAGGGGATTGATCTATCTTAGATTTTTCTTGAAAGGTTTTTCATCTTCTTTGAGAGGGATGATGTGTTGAATAACTCTAGTGTCATAGATTTTCTGTAATATACCAGATATAAAATGTATGCAGAACTGAAATAAAATTCTAGTAATGGAAGAATAACAACAATATAACCAGAACATTCACCACAATAACACTGAAATGATATAAGAATAACAATAGAAATAGCACTTTGAATCTGAAAGCAATGTTCACGGGCCTCTTGGAGGGGGAAACCTCCAGTTGAGAAGATCTCTATTACAATAATATCCAAGCTAGGGTTCTCATACCCTCGACTCATATTTATACTAAAAATAAGCAGCTAGAGGAAGATCCTTCTAGAAGCGGAAGCTTCTATTAGGTCTTCTTACATCCTCCTTATTATATTTTATTGAAAGGCCTTATTAATATTGACCTTTATTACATTCAAATATATTGTTCTACCTATGTGTGGGTTAGGACCCTAAAATGTCTGCCCCCTTAAAAACAGCCTTGTACTCAAGGCTTGAGATGAGGAAATTGTTGCAGAATGGTAGTTGGTTCCCAAGCGGCGCCTATTGGAGTTGTATCTTTCCACTGGACTATCACTTCCTTGATGGTTCTCTAACATAGGAGATGCTCATGTTGGTCCAAAAATACTTCTGGTTGTAGCCAAATGGATCCTTCTTTAGCTAACTCTGGAAGGTTGGTTTGAATTTGGCACTTAGCTCCAATCACCTTCTTTAAGCATGAAACATGAAAAACATGATGTATCTTCAAATGGTTTGGAAAAGCTAACTGATAGGCGACTTGTCCCACATGCTTGAATATGGTATAAGGACCATAAAATTTGGGCGCTATCTTCTGACAATGCTCGGCCTTGAGGGAATTTTGCTTGTAAGGTTTTAGTCGAAGAAACACTTGATCCCCTTCTGCAAATTGACATTCAGAGTGACCTTGATCTGCTTGTTGCTTCATGTGATTCTGTGACATGACCAAAATATCTTTGAGGGTATGGAGAATAGCCTCTCACATTGTAAGTGTTAGGTCAACCACCTGAACCTTCAAGGCACCCGGTAAGTATGAGAGAACTGAAGGTGGATTCTGTCCATATACCGCTTCAAAAGGAGTCATGCATGTAGTTGTATGGTATGAAGTGTTGTACCACCATTCAGCTAGGGGTAACCATTGAGCCCACTAATTTTTCTTTTCCGAGGAAAAACACCTCAAATATGTTTCCAAACACTTGTTGACAACTTCTGTTTGGCCATCAGTCTGGAGATGATAAGTTGTGGTGAGATGCAATTCGGTGCCTTGTATCTTGAACAGTTCTTGCCAAAAATTGCTTGTGAAAGTTGGGTCGCAATCAAAAACATTAGAGTGTGGCATGCCATGAAGCTTGAAGACCTAATCCATGAATATTTGAGCCACCGTTGATGTTGTAAACGGTTGTTGAAGGGCGTAGAAATGAGCATACATGGAAAGGCGATCAACAACCACCATGATGAAAAATTTATTTCCTGATTTGGGTAAGCCGGTAATAAAATACATA
>JASDQU010032467.1:9505-20975 GCA_032191745.1 Picea mariana | reverse complement strand
TTGTATTACTCTATCAAATCCCAAGATACAATAGGTATATGTAGCTGGAGTTAGATCCAACCAATTCCAAATATAGGTATGGAGGTTGAGATAATATCTCAACAGCTCCTACAAAATCTCAAACCAACTCTAAACTTAGAACACAACATTAATGGAAGCATTATCTTCCAACAATCGTAAGTTTAAATGGGGGTAAGGTATGTGTGTCAAATTGTTGGGCAAAGGGATTCCCTATCCCATAAACAAGAGGGTCTCACACACCAATTTGGTATCTAGCTTGGTCTTGACCTTAAAATTGTTTATTATTATTATATATTAAAATTAAAATTAAAACATTTAGTATAGTTAAAACATTTCAATGGTGTTATACTCACATTTTAATGGGGTTCTATTCGAGATGTGTAAGTATTCAGGGTTTCTACATACAAGGATTTTCATTTTTGTATAGATATCTAATATAAATGTGGGGTCCAAGAGTACTATTCGACCCAATATATCAGGGCACCAAGTAAGGAGGCTAGACCATTCCCTTAGCCATACCACCCGACTACCCAGGTACTAGAGAGTATTTTCCTGAGTAATGTTCTTTGTGGCACTATTGGATTCAGGGGGCCCATCGATTTATCTATGAAAGTATTCAAGATATATATGTGGATCCATATACAAGTGATTTTTGATGTGATACCACTCGAAGGGGTACCAACAGAGGTTACAAGGGTGGTTAACAATGTGTAGTTAAGTACCACTTGTAGTTCTGGCATGTATGCTTCCCTGATCTTCAATTTATGCATTGAATGAAATATCTCTCTAGATTTAAAACACCAGAATACATATCTACCTAAAAAAATGAACCCACAATTGTATTCCAAGGAAAGTGCTCTCATACCACTTGTACGGTATGAGATATATTATAATAGATGAAAACAAACATTACAGATAATAACAAGAAGACAACACAATAGATGAAACCACAACACCAAAATAATGCATTTATTGATAGGAATCAATGTTCACTTGCCTCTTCGAGGGTTAAACCTTTAGAAGAGCAGGGCTCTATTACAATAATTCTCAAGAAAAAACTTATCATTCCCTTGACTCCTTTTTATACTAAATCTATCTATTAAAATAAAGATCTAAAGGAATATATTCTAGAAGTGGAAGCTTCTATTAGGTCCTCTTACATTTGACTTATTCCTCCTTATTACTAGGCCTTATTATTATTAAAAATTATTACATTTAAAATATATTATTCTACCTATGTGAGGGGTTAGGGAGGTTAGGTCCCTAACATTCTCTATTCCCATTTGAATTAGTTCCCACATCACCTAAGATGAAATAAAAACCTTTGAATTCCTCCTCATAACTACAATATCCTTGTACATCCTCCATGTCTCTGGTCCTCCTTATGAACCTAACTTGTTCTACTTGTACCCTTTATTATGAAAATTGTGCACGTAACGTACATTTTTTTACACAAAATAATTTTACAAATGTGGAAACCATACATGCCTTTCTACTTTTTACACCTAACAATAATCTTCCTTTAGATTTCTTGGAATTTGTCACCACACCAACCACAATCATGGTTGTATATGTGGGTTCTTCTATCTAAGGTATTTCTAATGACTACTTTGTTGCTCAATTTTGAGCTCTCAAAGAAAATATATTGCCATCTTAAATCAACAATGTTTCCCCTTTCTGCACATATTTGATAGCTACAATTAATCTCAAAGGCCATCTTCGGCCACCTATAGAAGAAAATCCATCAGGAACAAGAATTTGTTTTGTATAGGGAATAAATGTATCTCTTATGGGGAACACTCGAAAGCCTCGAAAGCCTTTGTATTTTCAATTTTACACTCTGGTCTCTTTCTGCAACAATCTATAAATCCGAACTTTTCACTTTTTCACTTCTTCCCATATATTTTTTTATATTTGTCTATCTTTCTCTTTTCCTTGATTACTTATTATTTCCTTATTTAATTTTCTCTTATTCTCTTCCTTTTCCTTTTCTCTTCTCATTTTACTTTATATTAATCTATTCCTTTTCCTCTTCTATTCTTATTTTCCTTTCTCTTGTTCCCTTAGTTTGTTGTTCCCATGTGGAGGTATACCCATGCGAAGGAGTAAAACACCTCCACCCATAGGTCTTCCAACATCTCGCATCATGCATTCCACATTTCACAAGTCTGGGAACTTAGTCAATTTTCCAATCATCCATGTAGAGGAATACTCATGGAGAGTAATACGAATCTCAATTGCTATTCTTCTAACGTTCGACATCCCACATTCCACATTATGAAATTCCTTAGGACTTCTATGATTTTGCAATCCTCCATGCAGAGGAATAGAACTCTCTTACTCGTAAGTATTCCAGTGTTCCGCATTAATCACTGTGCATTATACAATTGCTTGGGACTCAGTTTATTTTCCAATCACCCATGTAGTGGAATACCCATATGGAGGAATAGGACACTCTCAGCCGCAAGTCTTAGAATGTTCTTCATTCCGCAAGTCCTTGGGACTTAAATGATTTTCCAATCATCCATGCAAAGGATTACCTATACAGAGGGATTGGAAACTTGCACCCACCAGTATTCAGGTTTTCTACATATTGCATTATACATTTCACTATTCTATGGCACTTATTTGATATTACAATCATCCATGCGAAGGAATAATAGCCTCACACTCAGAAGCCTTTCGGTGCTCTAAATCTCACATTCTGCATTCTGTAAGTCTTTGGACTTAGTCTATTTTCCAATGCGCTACATTGAATACCCACAATATTTAAATCGTGGACCTTCCACCATGGGATTCCACATCACATACAAAAAGTCACATGACATTTGGTCTCCACATCACCAGGTACATAAAATTTCCTAATTTTCAAAAAATTTCACAATTTCTCAAATTTTAAAAAATACTAAATTTAGAAATTTCTTTCCTAGCCACCATGGAAGATATATAATTAAGATTCCCAAGACCAATTTCATCCATGTGGATTTTTATTCCATCTTTTCTTCTGCACACACCAACCCCATACTTAATTTCTGACCAATTTTATTTTAGAAATTATATTTTTTTCCCAATTTTTCCGAGTTTCTCTACTTCGGTCACCATGGTTTTACAATTCATGGCCCCCAAGCCACATTCAACCCTCTTATTGTTAAACGGATATAGATTCTTATCCATTCGACAATTCTTAGCACTTTTAGATTGAATTTCCGTCCATAAATTGAGGCTTTTTTCTCAATTTGATCCAATTAATTCTATTGATTCTCTGCAATTCATAAAATTAGCAAATTATATGTCCAAAAAATTTCATCTAGAGGTTAAAGATATATATTTTTAGTTCTGAGATCAAATTTTCCCAAAGTTCCTGGGAAATTTCCCCAATTTCACTTAGGAAATTTTGACATACAATTTGGAATTTCTTTGAAATTTTCGTCTACAATTAAGCTTCATCATGCTATATTGACCCATGAAGTTCAAGTTCTTTAGCTACACTCCAAGACAACATTGTAACACACCACAGTATGGCTTATGTGCATATGTCACTATAATTCACTACATCACATACACAAATTTCAAATTTTCTTTTAGTCAACTCATTATTTCTCTGATAACATTAATATTTATGCCCAATCAGCTTTAATAAACATCTGTAATATTATTCCCTATATATGAAGCACTTATGCAATTCTAACAACTTACAATTCCCTGCATAAAATATGCAAACCACATATTAACATTAAGAAATATAAACATGCACAATAATAACATAATTAAACACATAAAATAGACATTATTTACCATAGGAAATGCATAAAATAACACCTATTTTTTTTGCAAACACCAACTGGCCCCATACCCTAGTTGTTCCTCCTACCAATATACAGTACAATTCTATCACTCTCAACAATATCTCAACCCCAAGCTGGGGATATGACTCCACCAAGGAAAAGGTTACCTAAGACAACCATGGTCTAAGAGTCATAACAACAAATTATAGACCGAGGTACAGAACTCAAGAAATAGTTCCAACCTACAACCTTTCTCTCCCCACAACATATGCAACCCAAAAAAATGTACCCCCTTTTGTGCACTGCGGTCCCTTGGGTTATGCCACTTCCATACGAGAGATCCAACAATGGTGATATAGGAATTCTCAGATAATTGTGGCTCCAGAAACTCTAGTTGCACTCATGATTCTACATGCACCCTCCAGGCCTCAAACCTATGGAAATCTATTCCCAATAATTCTTCGTCCAAGGATCTAGACATTTCCAAGGAAACACAAAGAGAATTGTACACTCAAATACACCTAAGATTCATAGGGTTCACAACATAAAAGGCTCAGAGTTTCTCTTCAAAGCACACTCCATAGGAAATGATAAGGATGGTCAAGAATGATGGAGTGAATGGTTTCCCACTTAAAACAAAGGTCATATATGCATGCCAACCCTTTTACAAGTGGCAATCAAGGAATTACTTCTCCACTATTTGGAACTCATCCTCCCCACTTGAGAAATTAAAATACAATATTAACTTATGTCTTAGGAATCAAGAGTATAATATAATATTTCATCCATTAATCCCCCCTCACTTTTACCCTTTTCCTTAATTCTTATACCCCTTTCCTTCTCTTGGTGTCCTATCCGCCCATACTCTTTGTTATGAACCAAAGGGGGCATATATGAGGCTAAATGTATATGATAGGACTTTAATGAGGGGAACATATGGGGATAACTATACATGTAATGTGTAAATATATATGTAATAGGGTCGACCTAATATGAAATTGGGTTCATGCATAGTGTGTCAATATGCATATATAGAGATCATGTATTCATTATTAAGGAGATGTGAATTGTGATGTAGAATGTCTTGAGATATTTGGAGGAGGTTATCCTATTCTCTAAGGACTTATTATGTAACTCCTCTCTCTTATCTATATTGGATTTGTTATCCACAAACAAATTGGTGTACATGGTGTGTACTTCTATTTTATTTTGATATTTTAAGCATCCCGAATATAACATTTGGTATTAGAGCATCGATCCTAGGGTTTTTCTTCTTGAAGAAAGTCATCTCATAATTTTTGAAATAACATTTTTTTGAGATACTTCTCACATTGAAATTTTGAGGTTACCTAGAATACATATCAAGGTACTTGTGGTAAAAATTTCAAGTTTTAGGTCATTATAATTTAAGATATATAGCTCGTGGAAGTTAGGGATTTTTACTAGCCTTCAAATAAATCTCAAACACGTCATTTTGGGAATTTTTCTATAATGTTTTCTTAGTGATTTTAAATATTATTAAATTTCCAGAATAATGAGAACATATAGTGAATTTCATGAGGTAAAAATTTCATAGTTTGGATCTTTTTAATTTAGGAGATATAGTCTGTGGAAGGAGGGTTATTTCACTAGTCCCATAACTAGTCTCAAACAAGTGTTTTGATTAAAATAGTTATATCTTCTTTAGTGAGGATCCAAATTTATTTCCACCATTCATATTTGAAATAGGACAGTCCCTAGTATTTGTGGTACAAGATTGAGAATCCAACATTAAATATTTTACATGTGGCATTATGTACAAGTTTGCTCTCCATAAAAGGCCAAAATTGGGAAAGATTTGGAAAATTTACCATAACATTCATTTGAGACATGAATTTTTGCTCAAACCTATTAAATTGTACAAAATACATATCATTGTACTACAGACCAAAATTTCAAACTCATAAGGGTAAAAATTTCATAAATACATCAGAAGGAAGGTTGGCTAGAAGGATAGCCTCCAAATTAGGGGCTCAAAGGTATGTTCACTTAAAACTATCATAAATTTTTACTGGGATGTCCTATTGATCTCATTCAAAAGCCATTGGAAAGAGGAAACATAGGATAATATGTTGGAAAAATAATAATAACCATTGTGGATATTCTTTTCAATATATTTATGTTGTGAGTTTAGGATTGTGTTTAGACCTCACATAAGAGTCAATGACAATACCTAAATTTATAGAAGATGGAGACAAGGAAAAAATCAATCCTATGGAATGGTTGAGGTTAGTAAATGAATATGATAGGAATCCTTTAACACTAAATAAATAGTTTTTTTGTGAAGCTTGAAAGTAGTGGATGCGTATTTATAAGGATACTAGATGGAACATCACATGGGAAGAAATTCAAGAACTCTTTTCAAATAAATGGATCGGGGATACATAATTGGAAAATATGCATAAAATTAAAGATGAATTTAAAGAAGCAAGGGAAGATATAAAGGAGAAGGGTGATGATCTGTCTAATACATAGGACCTTAATGAAGAAATTATTAAAAAAGTTCAAATATCAAAACAAGGAAGGACTAGCAAAGGAAAGTGGGAAAAATATGAGTCAAGGGAAGATTTGAAAAATAAATATCAAGATATATGAAGATTACAAAGCAATCATAAAATATACTTTATGATGTTAATATATTGAAAAATAAAAGAAGAATTATCAAAATCAAGAAGAAACGAATATCTTGGATGAAGAATATACCAAAAGACTTGAATAGGAAATTTGCAAGAAGATTGAGGAATACCTAAATACTGATGAGCTAAAATTAGAAATGCAATTGAGAGTGGAATAATGGAATCATAATTTAATAAATGGGGTAACATTGTAGCTTCAAAAGGAGAATGAAGGAAAAATTCAAAAAGGTTAGTTGAGGATGCTTGAATAAGTTGAGCTTCATCTATAGGATGTACATGCTAAATATGATGTTAATATATGCAAGGATAGAGTAATAAAAATAAATAAAAATAGGATAGAGGATGTCTTTGTCTTCGAAAATAAGATAGGTGAAATCCATGTTCAAAGTGAGGGAAAACCTTCCAGTGTGAAAACATATTGACACCCTCATTAGCAGGAAAGATTTCAAGGAAGAAAAAAAGATTTAAATCAACATTACAAATGAATAATATGGAATTCTTATCAATATTCATGGAACAATTCATCACAAAAGGCTCTTCAACAAGATATTATGAGAGACAAACAACCACTAAAATTGGAGAAGTTACAACAAAAATACATGGAATCAAAGGAAATAAAGTTATGCAACAGTTAGCCACAAAGGATTAAGACAAAAAATAATTTATTTTGGATGGATGGATCATCATAAATGGAATGAAGAAAGTAGGAACATAAGAAAATCATATTATTTTATTTCATCACATGTGAAACCTTTAATTGTAGAGCTTTGGGGACAAATATTTTTTAAGGATGGTATTATCTTATGACCTAAGGGGGGAATATATGGGGTTAAATGTTTACGATAGGACGCCAATGGGGGACATATATGGGGCTAAATGTACATATAATGTGTGTGTCTAGGGTTGAACTAATATGAAAGGGGCCTCATGTGTAGTGTGTGAATAACAATATATAGAGATCATGTATTCATTATTAGGGAAATATGAATTGTGATGGATCAATGTATTGAGATATTTGAAAGAGGTTCTCATATTCTCTAAAGAGTTATTATGTAACCCATCTCTCTTATCTATATCAAAGTTGTGCTCCATGCTCACATTGATGTACATGGTGTGTACTTCATTTTTATTATGATATGTTAAGCATTTGAAACACAACAATCTCTTGTCGTACTTGGTATGTGGTTTTGATCTATTTTTATTAATATCATTAGTGTGATTTATAATTTTTAGAATGTTACGATCATCAACCTTTGAACATATAGGCTATCCATCCTAACATCACATAGACACTTCGTACCAAAACATATATACAAAGGAACTCCGACCCAAAACCATATTGTCTCACTAGCCTATAAAAACATATGTACATATACACTTTAAAACTTGGGGGTATTGCATTCCCCTCCCCATTATTTATGCACTGTCCTTAGTGCATTATATACAGATGTATAATAAAAAACCTCAAACATATTAAAAAGGTTGTAGGTACTCTTCAAGAATGGCATGCTCATGATCTCATGTTGCATCTTCTGAATTGTAGCAGGTCTAGTAGACCGTTACTAGTATGATGTCTTGATTCCAAAGCACCTTGACCTTCTTGTCCAATATGTCCACCAGCTGGACCCAAATTCATTCTTATGCTCCACTTTGATAAAATCACAATCAATTACATGGTTAGCATCTGAAACACATGTAATAATAAAATACACATGAAACACAATATGTATTCACATGAATGCAGAAAGTGTAAGCATGTATGAAATATGAACAATCCTCTTTAGGATTTCAAACATCTCAGAATATATTGAAACCAATTTTGGGTAGCTTTCCAATCTTAGTGAACTTTTCTTAGCCTTCAATTTCAAGAAGATGTATTCACCCAGTTGGAATTCTCTTTGTGGTCAACATTTTACAACATAATTTTTCATCCTATCCTATGGAACTTTCAAATTATGTTGTATTTTCACCATTTCTCCTTAATCTCTACGAGCAATTCTAGTCCTATGATGGCTCTATTTTTTGGGTTGTCCTAGGTGTGTTACATATTCTACCATACAATACTTCAAATGTTCTAACCTTCAAATATGTCTGATAGACATTAGTATAAAAAAATTCAACTAAATGTAGGTAATCTTCCCATTTCCACTCAGGAATTGGCAATGCATGTAGTAATCCACTTGGATGTCTATGCTCATCCTTTACCTTTTTTCACTCTAGAGATTTGGCTATATAATTATCCAAAAGCATATATACAAAGGAACTCCAAACCTAAACCATATTGGATCACTATCCTATAGAAAGATATGCACATAAACATATTTACAACATCATGGTATTACAATTTTTTTTTAACTTTGAGAAACATTTCATGATATTTTCCATCAAATAAAAGGAACTTTAAGTGGGAGGTATCTAAATGAAACAATATAAAGTGATGATATTTAATAACATGATAAAATTGTTAAACATGGGACGTTGTTGCACAATTGTGCTCATTAATAATCCAAAAAATTAAACCTTACATTCCCTTGAATTTCAAGTGGTTTGGTGAATCTTTCCAAGTTATTCTCAAAGATGTGCAATGGTATTCCACATACTAAAGAGCACGATTATGTTATTAAATTACAATTGGGAAGCATACCACTTACCACCAAAACTTATAGACAACCATACATAAATAAAGAGTGACACTAAATGTATGGTTCAAGAAATGTTAGAGGTTGGTATCATTTGACCTAGGAAAGGTTGTTTCTCTTTACTAGTGATGACGACTTCCTAAAATGATGTCTCATGAAATATGCAGCTAAACTACAAATTACTCAAGAAGATCAACATCAAGAATAAGCTTCATAAGCTTCATATTCTATCATTAATGAATTATTAGATGAATTTTACATATATTTTATTTAGTAAGTTGGATCTTTGTTATGGATATAATTAAATTATGATGATAAAAAAATACATCCCCAAAACCACTTTTAGAGAACATGAATATCATTAAACTAGATAGTGAAAACTATTTGTGGTTTACGCCATGAGGACATAAAGAAGTCAAAGTCTTTCTTAAATCATTGGTAACTTGAGGAAGAGGATAATCTACATAATAACAAAAATATTAAAAATACTATGATAAATTTAAGGAAAATTTGTGATACAATAAAGAATTAGAGGGTAAGAGAAAATTAAGATGTTATAAAGAGGTGATCAACTATAATTTAGAAATTTGAAAGTATCTTTATATTTTAATTAGTGTGGAGAAGAATGTGAACATTGCTAAGGGTAAGAGAAAATTAAGATGCTATAAAGAGGTGATCAACCATAATTTAGAAAGTTGAAAGCATCTTTATATTTTAATTAGTGTGGAGAAGAATGTGAACATTGCTAAAATAAAGACAAATTCTCATGAGATCCATGGTGAAATTTGTCATCTTTGTAACACTAAGGGAGTTGAAGATAAAGAAAAAAATACATTAAATCTCAATTTCAAAATATTTGTTACAACACCCGTCTTCCTAGCCTTTTAATTGATACAAAATTTGGTCTTTTATGAATGCATTCAAGTATAAAGATAAAATTTTAAAGCAAACCAATTCATTCTTTACCATTTCTTAAATTCATATAGAACAAAGTTGATCAAAATAAATGTTAATATCTATTATCATCATCCTCAATATAATCAAATATAATTAGTTTTTTTAATCTTATTTTCAATACTTTCCAATCTCCTTATTGTAATTTAATTTTTAAATCTTATTTTCAATACTTTCCAACATCCTTATTGTAATTTAATTTTACCCGGTTGTTATTGAAAATTTCATTATTTTAAAAAGATTTTTTACAAAATAATGAATAATTTTTTTTTTTTTAATTTTTGAAAAATGTCAAATTCTTTTTTTAATTTACAAATTGAACTTCCTTTTTATTGCAATGCTTCAAATCCAGTAAAAATTTTACTAATAATTATAATTCAATTACATTTAATTGACTTAATTGAAAGTAGCATTAACAATAAAAGATTAACTTTGAAAAAAATGGTCCATCTTAAAGCAAATTTTCCAAACCAAAATTATGTTTGTGCTTTTTTTTTTTTTAACAAAATACGGCAATAACTCCCACAATTATGTTGGTGGTAGATTGTTCACGGTAGCCACCGGCTTTCGTATACAATATTCCAAATCTCTGTTTCTCTTACCGCAKCACATGWTTCTTTGGAATATTTCATCAGATGTGTTTGTATTTAAAACTAGTGGTTCACAAACTATTAGGGAAAATCGAAACGTGTGACCATAGCTAACTTTTCTTTTATAGCTATCAATTGTAAATAAGACGATCTTTCTATATCTATCAATTGTAGAGTCATATATACTCTCAGACTTTTTTCTCTGAGAGTATATATTTTATAGTTTGTATATATATTTCTCTGAGAGTATATATATTTTCTCTGAGAGTATATATATTTTAGAGTCATGTGGGCTTATGCAGCGCTAGTAGCGAGGAAGCGAATTATTGAATATGATGAGATGAATTATTTTAAATCGCAAATAGCGTTTGGATTAGTTGTTGATGACCCTGCAGTTGTGGCGGATTTCTCCCTGGTTGCCAGTCAGTACGCCAATCTTTCCCATCTTAACCATGGCAGCAGAAAAGCTTAGCTGCCACCTGCGCAGGTTATAGCGCCCGGAGTTTGCATTGACCACATTTCTGGTGTTTGGATTTGTAAGCAGGGCTGCGTCGGAGGTAAACAAACCGCGGTTACTTTTAAGGCCGTCGTAGTAGAGATTGTCGAGGGTGTTGGGCGTCATAATATCCATGGGGACGGTCGTTTTAGCGTTGTTCGGGCTTCCCTGAGGACACTGTGCCTTCAGTATCCTCGCATAATTACTATCAAGAGATGGGTCCGTCTGAAACGTGCTGTTGAAGTTGTAGAGCCTGCTCACGAATGAGGAGCAATGAGAGATGCCAATGGTGTGTGCTCCTGCATGCATG
>JASDQU010032462.1:3124-22139 GCA_032191745.1 Picea mariana | reverse complement strand
CTTTGTTTCCGTAGGTTTGTTGTTGTCATTGGTTGTAGATTTCACAAACTTGATGGGTTCTTCATTTCTTGGCTTATCACTACTTGATCCCTCTTCATAACCCAAACCAGTTTTCATCTTTGGATTCCTTTACTGATTCAGAATGGTGCCTAATCCTTCTGAGGCTTTGATACTTGATAGACTCTGATTATATAAGGCTTGAAACTTCTCCATATCTTTCCTAGTTTTCACTACTTCTTGTTCTAAGGCTTCACATCTTGCCTTCTTTTCTGATAACTGTCATTTCAGAATGTCGTCGATTTTCTTTGTCTCTTCTAATTCCACTTTTAGTAGGACAAGGTCTTCATCAGGTTCTTTACTTTCTTTCTCGAATTGTATCAGCAATTGTCTTTTCTTTCTATTCTTAATTATTAGTCTGTCAATCTCTTCTAATGCACTGATCAATTCTCCTTCCATGTCAACCACATCTTCTTCTTCATTAGCATCACTTTCTGTGCTTATATTATCATAATCCTCTTTGGCCATAAGTATGAAGTCATTTATTTTATCTTCAATAGTGGAGTCAGTGTCTTCATCATTTGAAGGATCATCATCATTGTTTACGCAAAGACTTTTCTTCTTAAAGTTATTCTCTTTAAAGAAATTTGTGTGTTTGCGCTTCTCCTCATTATCACATGTTTGATCCTTCCTTTTGTGGGGACATTTATTTGAAAAATGACCTATCCTACCAAAGTTGAAACATTGGAAAGGCAGTTTACCTTTGTATTTTCCTGATCCCTTCTTCAGTCGCTTCACAAATTTTTCTTCAATTTCATCAGGCTTCGAATCCTCATTCTCGTCTGCCTTAAATGATGCTTCTCTGGAGGTGGGTTTATCTTTAACTATTCTCATTTCATATGCAATCAATGTTCCTAGAAGTTGATCAAACTCCAAGGTTTTTAGATCATTAAGTTCTTCAATAGCAGAGACCTTCGGGTTGAACCTATTTGGTAGAGATCTCAAAATTTTCTGAACTAAAGAAGGTTCCTCGATTTTCTCACCAAGTGATTTCATTCCATTTACCATTTCTTCTACTCTCAGAAAGTATTTTCCAACAGTTTCATATTAATTCATCTTCAGTTGTTCAAAATGTATTATGTATGTTTGAAGCTTGGCGTCCTTTACCTTCTCATTACCTTCATAACTACTAATGCGTTTGTCCCACATTTCTTTGGCAGTTCCTAGGTGCATAAATTTTATTAATTCTAATTCTGCAAGCCCACTCAAGATAGCATTCATAGCCTTAGTGTTGAAGATAAATTCTATCTTTTCATCCTTATTAGCTAGTACAACTGGCTTTACATAACCAGTATCTACCACATCCCAGACATATGCACCTAAAGCCATTATGTAGGTTCTCATTCTAACTTTCCAGAAGGCAAAGTTTTTTCCATTGAATAGAGGGGCCTTATTGGTTGAATTTCCTTCATGGATTGACATGTTTAAGCTCTAGGATCTACCCTTAGATAAAAGGGGGCGGCTCTGATACCACTTTTTGAACAACTGAAAGGGGGGGTGAATCAATTGTTCCTGAGATTAAACAATTATGCTTATTTTAAACTCTTTACACAACATTTAATGACAGTCACAATAAAGTAGGGAAGTAAGCAATAGAACATTCAACATCAGTCACACATATGAGATACACCGAGACTTTCCTAAGGAAACCCATATAGGGTAAAAAAATCTTCTTCTTTATATGAAATGTAATCTTTACATTCTTTACATTATCATACATATGAGCACCAACTCATAATGAGGCTACAAGATATTTTTTTCAAGCTACTACTTGCTGAGAGCACCAACTCTCTAGATTCTCTAGAACCAACTAGAAGGAAGCACCAAATCCCTAGTTTCTCTAGCACCACCTAGAAGGAAGCACCAACTCCCCAGTTTCTCTAGCACCAACTAGAAGGAAGCTACAACTCCCTGTGTTCAAGCAACCACTTGAACCTCTGAGGACAACAGTCCTCCCTAGCACCTCCCTACCACCCTGAAATATAAATCTTTGCTATTATGACTTATTACAATGATAAAAAGTTCTTCAATGGATTACCAGTCTCATCACTGTTCTGCTACACTGCGCTGCTCTTTCTGCATCAGTGTCTTCTACACACTCCTTGCGCTTTCTCTTCTTTTTCCTTTTATGCTCTTTGCACCATGTCCCTTAAATGCACCATTCCCATTCTATACATTTTTGCTGCTACGCTCTGCCTCCTTCTTCACACCTCAATCACACCCAACAGAAACCACCCTGATCTCTTCTTTGTTCTGCATTCTTATAGTCTCTGTGCTCCTTGTGTATGCAATATGCGCCATGTTCCTGCATGCTCTCCCCCTACCACTGTTCTCCACATTGGGGTGTTTTCTCACACTTCCCTCTACCACATCTTCCTCCCTAAAGCCTCTAACCCCTCTCTCTCTATCCTGCATCTCCTCCTCATGTCGAGTACTCTACCTGATCATCATTGCAACTCTTCAGCTTCTCTGGCGGTTTAACCCATGCGTCCAACATCACTGGGTGTTATGCTGAGATTTCTCAGCCTCTGGCAGTTGAGACTCTTCGTCTTCTCTATCATAGTCGAGCTAATCCTCTCTGTTGCAGTTACAGGCTTCAACGCTCATCCATCTCTCAATCGCCTCTAAGAATAGTCTTAAATCACTGGAAGATGCCTCAAGCCTCTTCATCTTCTCTGGCGATCATTCTAAGGCCTCTTCAAGTCCTCTGGCAAAAACCATCAGTCATTTCTAGCAGTTACACTGGGAAGTGCAATAGTAGCCCTCTGATCATATTCACGTTCACCTACACCATTGGATGGAGTTCGTAGGGTCTTGCGTTTAATTCGTCATTTCATATTTCAGCATTTCAGGATTCCTGCAGTTAAGGTTTCTTTACGCTTCATGTATTGATCCCCGAAACTATGAAATTGAGCTTGGTAGCACTAGATCCTTCCTCAATCTTTCGTCGATGTGACCAATGGTTGTGACCATAGGCTGAGCCAAAATGTGTTTCTCATTTCGGCATTTCAGCAATCTTGTTGTGACGCATCTCAACTCTACAAGTTGTGATCTCCAAAAATCCGAAAAAAGAGCTTGTCGCTTCAAGCATTTCCCTACAGCTCTTTGACAATGTGACCACCATCGGTGACTGAGCGCTTATCCATAAAGCACATTCACGATTTTGCAATTTAGCATTTCATCATCCTTGATGCGAAGATTTCTTTACGCTCCATGCCTGATCCCTGAAACTCTGAAATGGAGCTTTTCGCTTAGAGTTCTCTTCTACAGTTCTTTGACGATGTGACCACTGGAATATGACCCCTCTCCAATCACACAAGTGATTCGATCTCCAGATCAACATTCCTTGATCCATGGTGATCAGATGGCTATCCTCTACCTCGGGACTTCAGCCTTTGAGACTTTGGGGGAGTGATGGAGTTAAAACTCCTGAAACAAAAACTCCTGAAGTTAGGTCGGTCTTGCGTCATTCGATGATGTGTCATGACCCGAGTGGCTGTCACGTGTCACGTAGAATTGTGATTTCCAGTGGCCTGAAATGCCAAATCAACTTAACACTTGTCATTGTCTAATCATGCCAAGTGTCATAGTCTTCCACTTGTCTTTTCTTACATGGTCTACCACATTCACCTCCTAAAACTGTTGACCTATATCACTTCACGATTTCACATATCACGATTTCAGAATTCTTGAAGTGAATGTTCTTCACTTCCAAGTCCCGGTCTGCGAAACTCCGAAATGGAGTCAGAACATATTTTCGCACTTCGCAACTTTGGGACTCCTGTGATGAGAAGTCTTGACACTTGACTCCTCCATCTCCCAATATCCGAAACTCCAAAATGGAGTTGGATCAACGGTCCAAATCAAACTTCGATCTGACAACTAAGGTTATTTTGCGATTTCGCGTATCACAAGTTCGAGAGGTTAGGGAACCCCGTTCCTTTGAATTTCAAGTCAGCGAAAGGATGATCTTTCACCACATATCCTTCTTGGATCGATGGTCCCATTTTGTCCTTGATCCAACGGTTGAGATTATATCATGGTTTAGCATATCGCAATTTTTCATTTCGCGACTTCGGGACTCCTGTAGTAAGAGTTCTTGACAACCCCAACTCTCGGTATCTGACATCTTGTCTCCTGCTTTCAGGATTGTTTCACATTTGGCGATTTCAGCATTCTTGTTGTGAGTTGCTTCCTTGACTCCTCCAATGCCCTGTCTGAGCTTTCCATTCAATTATCCCTGCGCTACTGATCTTCCTTTCCTACCTGTTTTCCATCAAATAAACAATCACACTCTTGCACTCTTCGTGCACCTCTACACTATCTCTTTTGAACTTACGTTGTCCCTATTTTTCCATTGCTGCATACTTTGATCTTTCCATCAATGAAAATCACACCTGCCTGTAAACATGCCAACGGTCTTTTCTTTTGTAGAGGAAGATTCTTTAGATCCCTTCTTTTTCTCAACTTTGGATCTACACTGCTTCTTGTAGTGCCCTTATTTTCCACACTTCCAACATACCCTTACAAACTTTCCAAGAGATTTAGATCTACCCTTAGAATTAGATCTCCCACTTGAGAAGTTAGATCTATTTATTTCCTGGGAACGTCCTCCTGCAAATAATGTGTTTGTGCTATGTCCTTCCATATTCTTTCATCTCATCTCCTCCAACAACAAGGATGAGACCACTTCTTCAAACTTCAAAGAAGTTGTATTACTACCTATGGCCACAACCAGACTATCCCACGAGTCTGGTAAAGAACACAACAATCTGATACATTTATATTCATCTAAAATTTTAATCTCAAAAGATACTAACTGACTTACCACAGTATTAAAGGCATTCAAATGCTCTGACACCGAGTCTCCATCTCTCATCCTCAAGTTATACAGCTTCTTTCTCAGGAATAGTTTATTTACCAGGGACTTAGACTGATACAACTTCCCCAACTTTTCCCATANAACTTCTCGATCTCCATCTTCGAATTTCTTGCCATTTATTTTCACCTGAAAAACAATGCCACAGATCTCCCATTGTAACAAGGCTTATCACAGTCCCGAGCCAAAACCTTGACCACAAAGGCATCCCCCTGAAGCCAATAAAGCTCTGATACCAAAAGTAAATTCTAACCTTTTACAATGTCTATTGTAAACAAATATTCAAAAAAGAGCAGAAAAGATACAATGGCAAATACAAACATTACACATAGATTTTTCCCCTGGAAACCCAAACCGAGAAAACCAGCATACATTATATTCATTCATTGTGTTACATTGTTTACAATATAATATACATATATGAGCCAGTGGCATCCAAGACCCTAATTCCTTAACCAAAAATAGAAAACCAACAAAAACCATGTGCCGAAAAAACCACCCAAATACATGACATGTTTCCCGAGGTAGGTGCCACTACTACTCATGTAAAGAATATAACACATACCCAACAAATGGAACAATAGGACCACGCAGAATGGGACTTCACCCTGGCGAAGTTATATGACCATTGGAGACACCCCGAACATTAGAATGACGCTCCAGAATGGTTAGAAAACACATTTATGGGCTTCTGCACTACTTTTGAGATGTTGAGACTGTGCCATAATGGATAGATTTACATTGACAAAAGAATTTCCTAGCCATTGGAAGATCTGTTATGGCTGTTACCCATGATTTTTGTCATCATGATGGTGTATTAATGATGGTGTACTCAAGCTCTTTATAAGAACTTTCTCTTGACAAAAGTTACTTTCATCTCTTCCCAGAAAACTCATTTTTGAAGAATGTTCGCAGGCTGCTGATATATTAGGGTGCGAGAATGACCCATTCTCGCAGGTTGCCTTAAGCCAGGGTGCAAACTTCTCGCACTGTGTTGAATAGATAGGGTGTGAACTCGTCCTAAAGCATGGAAAAAGATGAATTCTCGATGTTTCTAGAAGGGAATCTTCTAGAAGAATGGGTTGGCATTCGAATGGTTATCCTTGTACTGGATTCTATGATATTGTGGGATCATTCTTATCTAAGTAACCATCTCATTCTCTCCTATATATTGAAGTAATTCTCATGGAAAAGGTTAAGCAAGATTCATTGGAGAATTGGTGAAAGAATTGTGTGAAGGAATTAGCTTGAACAGGAGCTTGGAGACCCTAGCAAGTCTATCAAGAGGTTTTGATCTTCTTCATACAAAGATTGAGCAAGTGTGTGTGTTGGAGCCAAAAGCCATCGAAACTAAGCTTGAGACATCAAGGAAATTAGGTTGTAATCTTTACTTTCAATTAATATGATACAGTGGCATGTCCCTTTCCAATAAAGCTATTCTCACTTTATTGCGTAATTCCTTGATCATACACATAACTTGACACTTGAATATATTTTTCTATCTTCACTTTGGTTGGTTTGTGTTGTCTTGGTCTTGACCTCACAAGAGCACCGGAGTGAAGCAGGAGCAACAGAGACCCTAGGAAGTGATATAAAGGTATGTTACTTGTTCCTTCCTACTAGCTTATTCAATGGTCCAAACTTAGGGAAAGAGTCATGTCCTGTCCTGTTTTGTTTTAGATCCAGGTGGATCTAGGGAGATCTGTTAGTGTCCGCACCTACCGATTAGTCCGATAACAATGGTGCCCCACTTATTTAACTCATCAATCGCTACACCGGGAACACTTTTTTCTACTTGTGATTAACTAAGCCAAGAATATAATTGTCTGTATGTCGAGTTGTGCAGTCTGTTATTATTTGAAAGAAGACCTCGCCTATCTATTTGTCTACCCTGCCTGTCCATTTGCCTACCCCGACACGTCTATTTAAAAGTGAGAATGTCAGGAGAACCTAGTGAATTGGAGAAGTCTGTCAAGGAATTCCTTAAGAAGATAATGGTTGATAGACTAATATCTGAAGGTCTTTAGGATTCGTCAACTAGGGGAGTGTAGGCTTCCCCTTTGACTGGACATCATTCTGGCTGTGTCAACCCCGTGACTGAGCAGCGAAGTAAGCACTGTGGTGATCCAGCTAATGCGAAGTAGATCTCGTTGATCATACATGATTATATGCCACCTTTGGCTGGCATTGTTAACCATGATAGCATTCCATGATATTTTGAATACGTCATGTTCACTGCATACATTTCGAAAGGAATTCGCGTAGTTGAGATTCAATTAGGATAGATCCCACTATTGAAGAAAAACAACTTCAACCTAGGAGACAGGAATAACTACGCTATATTATCACCCCACTACTACTTGATGAAGTCAACTGGAAAGAAGCCTCACCTCCTCTCCCATCCATTGATTAAGGGGCTAGTGCAGTCCACCGTGCTGAACGTGATGAAGATCCTACATTTTGGCTGCCAACAGGAGGTTAATGCTTGCATTAAACTCCTCCTTTCATGCTATCATGGAGAATGCTTGTGGCTCAACAAAAGGATTAGTGTGGATTCAGTGTTGATCCACTGGATCATGGGATTAAGTTTGAAGGGTCTTGACCCTTAACAATTTTATCCAAGGAAGGCCTTGAACCGTTCCCTGGCGCAGTGCATTAAGGAAGCTTACAGATAAGTAGAGAAAGGAAAGCGAGGTTACAAGGTAGCATCTATATAGGATGGCGCAGTGTGCCTATCTTTCCAACTTATAGTTGCCACGCTCGTGAGGAAGAACCACCCCACACAGGTCACTGGGTTCGTGGTGGACCTCACAAGAAAATGTGTGCAGGGCATGCAGATGAACTAGGTGAACTACCTCGTCAATGAGTTAGAGAAGGATTGTCATGAAGCCCAGGATTTGGGATATGAATTCCATTACAGCTGGCTAATCATTTTGATCGCATTTGTCACTTGGAAAATGCCTAAAGGATCCACCTTCCCAAAGATCAAACCCTCAAATCCATTGACCGCTCATTTTTCCACCCTGTGGTACACCAATGACATGACGAAGCAGTGGCGGTCCAATGTCGTGTTTCATGCATACTGTCAATAGTTGAAGGTTGTCATCGAATCATTCCCACAGATGACATCGCGCACCCTACACCAGTACCTACAAATAGCAAAGTTTCACATTGATCCTCATTCCATCTACATCACCATGTGTAGAGATTAGAACCAGGAATAATTGCAGTCGTACTACAAACTAAGAGATGAAGATATCGAGAAAATCACAAAGGAATGGCCAGAGGAGTTTCTTGTACATGTCGCTGATACAGAATTATCTGACACCAACACCATAGGAATACCCATAGTTACAAGGGTTGAGCATGTTGGACAGTCCAGTGGAACGAAGAAGAAGAAAAAGAAGGAAGAATTCCAGGATATAAAAAGCGATGAGTGATCCGTAGGATCTTTTAATGACTATGGTTGAGTTTTAATTTTGCATGCGTTAATTATCCAATTGAGAAGCTTAATGAAAGAATGAGGAAAGAAGAGGAATTATGACAGCCATATACACATATGCAGAGCTGAAATGAAATAATAGACAGCAAACCATAACACAAGAATTGATAACGGAGTTCGGCACAACGTTGCCTACGTCTCCGGGCCTTTGTCTCTGTGGGGGAGGCTTCTTTATTTCTGTTCAAAATTTCAAAATTACATCACAGCAGTGCAAATTGGCTACAAGACTGATCTGGTCATGTTCTTCTAGATCTCTAGAACCTTGCAAAGAAAATGGCACGCAAAACGGACGTCCGGAGCTCCCAGAAATGGCCTGCAAGCGTCTGCTCCTCAATAGCTTCCCTGCATAAAAATGGCTTTGGCTTGGCTTCCCTTCAACATAACTCTGATCTGACTATCCTCCATGGCCTCAAATAGGCTGGTTTTTATAGATCTGAAGTTGGTTATCCATCCCCAACTTCCTCCCAAAATTTGGGCTCCAAAAATGTCCAATATCTCCCAAAAATGGAGAAAATCCATTAAAAACAGGCTCAATATCAAATAAAATCCCAAACTATAGCAAAAAAACCCATTTGGTATAAAAATATGGGCGCAGCCCCCAAAATGCGTGCGCTCCTGGTCATATGAATGGACATGTGGCCAAGCGCCAGCCCAAAGGGCTGAGCGCTGGCCCATACCCAGTGCTAGCTCCTGGTCGTGGGGCGCTTGCATAGGTCCATGGGCTATCAAATGTATAACTGCACCCCTTTTTAATGGATATGATCCTAGTCCTATGGGATCTGCCTGAGATCTGAGGGCTAGACCCTATCTGCATACACCCCATGTCGTGGTCATGTGGTAAAGTGTATTGAACCGTGGGTTGGGGCTAAGCCCCGACCCTTTCCACCTCCGAATAAGCCTTTTAAAAAAACTTAAATATATTCTTCATCGTATAGCTATTAAGAAATACTAGTGGCCTGGGTGGTTAGCCCAGTCCTGCTAGTCCATTGCCCGGAGGATAGGTCAGGGGTTCGACCCCGGTGAAACCATATAATTTTACATAAACCATGAACCAACCACAGGGTGCCATATGGCAGCCCATGACTGGGCCATGTGGCACCTAAAAAACCAATAGAAGAATGCTAGGTGTCAAATACTGGATGCTCCACATGTCTGCCACGTACCCTACCACCGTACCTGCCCAGTCACCTGCTAATGTCATCCTGTGCCATGTGTCACCCTTATAGTGGTGACACATGTCACCCACAGATTGGTCAACTGTACCTGTCATGCTCCATCACCTACCACATGTCATCCCTAGAAGTTTCCACGTCAGTTGTACAGCCGTACGGCCTGTACATTCAGTCTGCCACGTGGCACTGTATGGACTGTAAGGACTGTACAATCATCCCCTTTTTTTTGCCTGTTTGGTTTTTCAGACAAAGTGAGATATTTTTCTCATACGAAGCCCATTTGATGAAGTAAATATATGGCCAGAATCAGGAAGACGAGACAGATGCAATGGCATTGGTTTCATCATATTCCGAGAACTTTCATTTTTGATCCTTTTTTAGCCCTATCAGGCTTCTGGATCTGATTCTGGATCAATGAGGAGGACAACGCTTCTAAAGATAACAGGTCTGATTCACCAAGAGGAGGAGAAGACAAAGAAAATGGATAGGGAGGAGGAGATGAAGAAGAGAAAGAAGGAGGCAAAGGTACACTGCTTGAAGATCCCCCTATTGGTATAGTGAAATCACATAATAGGAAGGTTTCTTTGAAGAAACCTTCAGCCAAGAAGAAGACACGTGCTATTAAGCCCCAGTTGGAGGCCACGCTCACTAAGGATGACATCAGTCTGGTCCGTTGAGCTATAGAGGACGCTTCCGAGGACATATTTCAAAGATATGGAGAGAAGCAAGAGGATATATATAGAAGGATCAAGAAGGAATTGAAGGAACTACAGCAAGTTGTTCATTTTCTCCGCGCAGTACCTACTGCACCTTCCTCGTCATAGAGTGTGGAATAAGGGGATGAACCAAACCAATTGAGAAAGATTACAGATGCAACAAAAGATCGATTTCAAAGAGCTTAGAAAAAGAAGGAGAAGTTTAAAGAAGCCTTGAAATAGGAGAAAGATGAAGTCTTGGAGCAGTTACGAGCAATGCAGGACATTGTAGTTGCTCATGAAAATGACAAACCAGAACTTTAGGAAACGTTTCAGGAGGAAAAATCCCAACTAGAGAGAGAAAAGGAGCAACTGCTCGCAGAGCGAGCCATGGTCAAAGAAGCAGTGAGTAAAGAATGTCACTCTGTTTTGGACTTGGCATGGGAAGGGGAATATCTGGCCGAAGCTCAAATAGTGAAGCTTGCTGAGACCCTCCAACAGCTTCAGGCCAAGATAATTGATTTGGAGGCCCAAATAGTACCGAGCACCCCGCAAGAGGTACATGACCAGAGGGAGGAGATCGCTAGGAACATAGTAGTAAGAATCAGAGCCCTCGCCTCAAAATGTAAACAACTAAGTGATAGGAGAACCCAAACATATGAACACCTCGTCGAGGATCCAGAGCTAAGGGAGTTGTAAGCACAGTTACAGGAGGTGTAGCAGTAGGAATTTTCAGTGCAGGTGCAAATGAATCTGCTCACTGCAGTAGAAATAATGAATATATCTAAAGAGAAACACGTAGTACAACAATAGATCACTTCCCTCCAGGGTAGGGTAATGGAAGTCACACAAAAGCTACAACCTATGAAGGATGAATCCTACAAGGTGTTCGAAGAGATTGATGGACAGGGTTCACAATTGGATCAAGTGGTTTCTACAGTAGAACAATGTCTAAAAGGGCCTATTATAGAGAAAATGATCCAAGAGCTCATTGAGCAGGAGGCTCAGGCGAAGTAGCAAGTCCAGGCACATAGAGTTAAACTTGAGGCTTCCGAAGCAGCATTGTCCGGACTTGACTGACTCAAGAAGAGTCACATGTGAGTGTTGGGGACCTGTTGGCCCTTGAACAAGTTTTGAGGAAACCTTGGTTAGATTTGGCCCACTTTTGGACTTGGACATGCTAGTCGAAGATGGAGCACACAGGTGGAGCTAAGATCGCAGATGTCACTCATTTTTGCAGGCTATGTGGACCCAATAATGGGTTCTCTAGGGTTTGTGTAATGGGTTTATGGGATGTTGGCCCATGGGTTTTCCCATGTTTGGCCCTATTGTAAGGGTTTGTAAAAGTATAAATAAAGAAGAATGTATTGTAGGAGAAGTAGTCTTTTGGATCTAAGTGCAAGAAGTTAGAGTGGCTTTGTGCAAGGGAATGTATGTGTATTAAGGCTTTGTTCTTGATAGAGCATTGGCTCTATGCCTTGACCTAGTTTTGGAAGGAGGATCTGGTGCTCTATACATATATTTCATGTCCAATGCGAAGCTTGACTTTATGGCTTAGTGAACAGGAGTGGATGAATGTAAGATTCAGAAGAATAATATAGAAGTGAAGCGGTTGGTGGACGTAGCCCCACATTGGGGTGAACCACGTATATATTGTGTCTTTGGTTTTCTTTCTGCAATATTATCTCTGTTATGTTTTTCTTAGTTCTTAGATTAGAAGGTGTAATGAATATGTATGTTTTTTTTAAATGATTTGCTTATGTTAAAATGCTAGATCTGATTCACAGTGCTAAGTGTAAGTGTTTGATGTACATAATATTTGTTGTTACTACGCTAGATCTATCCTTGGGTATATTCTGCGATGTTAATAAGGTTAATGAACTAATGCATGCTAACCCTAAGTGTTAATAGAATATTCTGTGAAGCGATTGTATCACAGATTTGTGTCTCAGCCTGGTTACAGACACCTGCGTCCTGTAACCCCCCCTGCTTCTACCTCGGGTGAGACTTTGCCTACTTCGTAGGTGTTGCCGAAAGGGTTGGTAGTTGGGGTTTTGTTGGTGCATTCTTAAGAGTTGAACCCTGGGTTTTCCCCTGTGCCAATAAGGAAATATGATAAAACTTTGATCACTCAAAGAAAGTATGCAAAGGAACTTATCAAAATATTCAATATGAATGATTTCAAATCAATGTTTACTCCATTAGAATAAAATGTTAAGTTTTAAATTGATGATGATACAAAAGAAGTAACTGGTACTTTGTATAGTAAACTAGTGTGAAGTGTTGGCACAAGGGCAGACCCAACGTTCAATGCTTCAACAACACACCGAAAAAACCCTAATTGGTGGCCCTTTTGGCAACACCTGCAAAGTATATGAAGTCTCAGCCGAGGTAGAGGCAAGGGGGGTTGTAGGAATCAGGTGTCTGCAACCTAGCTGGGACACAGATCTGTGATCACAATACTTTAACAAAGCACTTAGAAATTAACATTCATTAGTATTTAACCCTTATTCACATCGCAGGTCAAACCCTGATTACAGAACAATGCAATATTAATCAAGATCTAGGTACATATAATCATTTATCACATAGCATTAGAACAAATTTAGCATTCAGTCACATCATAAATCACTAAGCATCATTGGATCTAGCTATCATGCATCTAGATCAAGCAAATAAGTACATAAACACCATAAATATGATTTCAAAAAGCACAATAACATAGGATATACATGGTTCAACCCAGTGTGGGGCTACGTCCACCAACTCTTCTTCTCTTCTTTATTAGTCTCTTCAATCTCCTTACAAGCACCAAGCCTCAAAGCTAACTCCGCCTAGGATAGGAGATCTGCGTGCACCTCGCCAGATCCTCCTTCCCCAAGTTAGATCAAAGAAAAAATCTTTACACAGTCTGTGCACAAAGTACTTACAAAAATTTTGTACTGAGCATTGCAATCCTTAACACATCTTCTTGCACATAGCTAACATTAGCACTAATCCATCTGCTCTCTAGGTCTGCTTCTTATTTATACATTTCCTACCTACTTATTTATACATTACAAAAAGGGGCCTCAGGATGGGTACACCCATGGGCCAACATCCCATACCCATTACATAAACCCTAAAATCCAAAAACACCCATAAAAAGGGAAATATCCTGTGATCTCCACTTCACTTGGGAACTCTGTCTTCGACCAACCCGTTGAAGTCCCTAAAATATTCAAACATGACCGATGTTTCCACAAAAATTGGTCAAGGGACAACATGCCCCCAACACTCACATGTGACTCGTCCCGAGTCACTCTGATCTGGCCAACTATGCTTCAAAGGCCTCAAGCTTAGATCGAGTTGCCTCAACTTGCTGCATCACCAAAGCCTCCTTCTTGGTGAACTCCTGAATGACTTACTCGATGACAGGCCCTTCCAAGCGTTTATCCACTGCTATGACCACCTATTCCAACTGTAATCCTTGTCCCTCAATTTATTCAAAGAGGGTGTAGTATTTGTCCTGCAATGACTGGAGTCACTATTTCACCTCCATCACTCTACTCTAGATAGCAGTGACCTGCTACTGAACTATGCGCTTCTCCTACAATCATCATTTTCTCAATGGTCGTAAGTTGTTTTAGCTTTGCTTGCACTGTTGATGCCTGTTGCTTTGTCTATGGAGTTGTGCCTCCAAAATCCTCAGTTCCATGTCTTTTGCAAGGCTCTCATAGGTCTATGCACTTTGGTTACTTAATTGCTTGCATTCTAAATCCAATGCCTTGATTCTTCCTACTACGCTCCTGGCAGTTTCTTCCCTCTGATCTGTTACTTCTTGCAGAGTGCTAGACACTGCTTGCAATTCTAACTCTTCTACTCTTGCTTAAAGATCTTGAATGGCTTCAGTGAGCTTCCCCAGTTTGGCATAGAGTGAAATGATTTAGTGACTACTTATCTAACTCCAATCTACTTCGCGAGTAGTTGGTCTTTTTCTCTTGGGATCTGCTCTCTATCCTCTTCAAACGTTTTTGTAAGGTTGTCTTTCTCTTACTGTGCAACTTGACGTTTCTATAGGGATTCCTCCTTTGCTTGCTTCAAGGCCTCTGTGGCCTGCTATTTTTCTTCCTATACTCGACAAAGGCGAGCTTCTGTAGCATCTGCTATCCTTCGCAGTTGGGTGGGTTCATCCCCTAATTCTATATCTTCTGATGAAAATGACGCAGTAGACACTACGCGACTCGAATAAAGAGCTTGTTGCACCCCCTTCAGCTCCGCCTCAATTCTATCATACATTGTCTCATGCTTTGCTTCATTTTGGTGCAAAATATCCTCTAAAGCATCTAGTATAGTTGTGATGATGAGGTCAATATCATCCACTATGAGCACATTCTGAGACTGAGGCTTATTGGCTCATGACTTCTTCCACGCTGAGGGTTTCTTTGGAGAAACCTTCCTTTTCTTTAACATCTCAACCTCTATAAGGGGATATTTTGGTGGATTCACCTCTCCCTCTTCTTGATTTTCTTCTTCCCCTCCCTCTTCATGGTTTACTTCATCACCTCCTCCTCCAGGTGAGTCAGGAGTAGTTTCCTAAAATGCGATGTTTATCTCTTGAACTTATTCCTTCTTTTTATTTTTCTTAGCATTGCTCGACCCATCACACTTAGTCCTGGTGACCACAGGACTTCCGATGAGGTCGGGGTCAGAGAGTTCTGCAACTCCAACTGGTACAAGGAATTATGCAGACCATTCCTTGGTTATTTCCTCCATATCTTCCTCAGTCAATTTGTAGTAAGACTACATCTCCTCCTTATTTTCGTTCCCATGCACAGTGATATATATGAAGTGTCGGTCTACATGGAACTTCACGAGTGACCTAAACCTATGGAGTGTATTCAATGTCATTTGAGGGAAGGATTCAATGGCTCGCGTGAGCTGTAAGTAGTAGGTGTGGAAGACAAAATTCGATTGCCACTACTTCGCCATATCACTTGTATACCACAAGGTGGTGAACCACGCAGCTAGTGGTTTTGAAGGCTCGAATTCAGGGAATTTCTCTCCCTATGGCATCTCCCAAGTGACAAATACTATAAGAATGAGTAACCAATGGAAGTGGAATTCATAGCCTTGATCCTGCGCTTCGCAACAATCCTTCTCCAACTCATTGATGAGGTGGCTCGCCCAGTTCATCTGCATCCCTTCAATGCATTTCCCTGTGAGGTCGACTATGAACCCCATGATATGCGTTGCTCTGTTCTTCCTAACAATCTTTCCCACTATCAACTGACAAGCTAGGTGCATTGTTCCATCCTGGATGGAGGCTACCATGTAGCCCCGCTTCCCCTTCTCCACATTGTCATAGGTTTCCTTTATACGCTGAACCAGAGAGCGATATGTAGCCTTCTCTAGATAGAACAAGTGACGATCTGGTTCTTGCATGATCAATCAAGTGATCATGTGGATCACCGTCAGATCCACAATCACATGCCTATTTAACCAGAGATAAATTGCATGGTAGCATGACAGGATCATATTAACGCATGCATTAACCTCTTGATGTTTGTCGAAGTGGGGTATTTTCATCACGTGGAGGATGGTGGACCTCGCAATCTCCTTAATCCATGGCTAGGGGAATATCTTTGGCTTCTTCCTAGTCATCCTTTTCAAGTACCTATGCAGTGCGAGAAATGCATAATTCTTTTTGTCTCCTAGGCAAAATTCATTGATCTTAAGATCAGGGATCAGTCCTAGTTGTTGTCCAACTGTGCATATTCCATTCAGGAGGTACGCAGTAATGAGAATGTACTTGAAGTAACGTGGGACGTTGTCGTGACTAACCATGCCAGCCAGAGGTGGGATGTAGTAAGGAAAGATTGATAGGATTAGGTTCAGGTTCGCCAGGTCGTTGCGGTGCTTGCTTCTCTTATCTGTCACAGTTTAGGATGGTCTAGATTGACGTTTAGTCGAGGGGGATTCTTTCAATCCTTGGGTCGATGAGGCCTATAGTCTTGCAGACATGACCTTCTTAGCCATAAGCTTGATCAAAATCTCTTATACAAACTTCTCTACTGTGCTACATTCACCCGACATACAAGCTCGTGATCAAATATCTCGGGTAGGAGAATGGATACTCAAGGAAAGAAAAATGGGTGGTGAGGTCTCAAAATCATAGCACGATATCAATTAGTTCTTTTTTATCTTGGATAATCACAGTTTGAAAAAGTGTCCCGGTGAGGCGTTCGACAGATTAAATAAACAATGTTGTAACGTGTTCCTCCAATGGATCGAAAATCCTCAATCAATACGATTCCATCCATTATGGCGTGGTCCCAATGGGCCAGTGGAAATATTTCCCAAAATAACTGCGTTTATAACCATTTTGGACCGTCATTCTAACGGTTGGGATGCCTCCAATGGTCATATATATTTGCCAAGTCGAAGTTCTCTTCTATGTTATTCTGCTATTCTGGCAAGGTTCAATTTCTGCAAGCCTTCTTCCTGCAAGGCCTTCACTGGAACCTCCTACAATCTTTCTAACTTTTCTTTCTTCTTACTAAGATTTCTATCCTTCTTCCCTGTGATCTGAGTCTCTGGGTTCCTCTTTCCATTATTATTCTTATCTTCTCTTAGTAAAGTAACTTCGCACTACTGATGTTCTCTCAAAACATTTTCATGCAATATCTCTTCTCTTACTACTTATGGGGTATTTTCTCTTCTCTCTTGCATGGATAGGTTCTTTAAGACTTCTTGTGTTCTTTCAACTTCGATAGCTAAGTCTCTGGCCCTCAGTTTCTTAGACTTGTCTTGTTGTTCTTGTACTAGTCGCTCTATTTTATTGGCTATGAAGTCCCTTAATTCTTTCTTTTTTTTTTCTATGGCTTCTTACTCTGCTTTCCTATGGATATGATCTTTCTCAATCCAATTCTTTCCTAACAAAATTGCAAAAGGAGCGTTGTTCTCAACAAAATCAATGACCTCAAAATCTTCTTCAGTTGATGCTCCATGAGAAATCATAGGTACATGAGTAAGTCTTGCACATAGGGTTATCATCTTTCATTTAAACAATCCTATCCCTCCTAGTGAAGGAATCATAGAAGGATTTCCAAAAATTTCCCAATTACTTTTTGGCATAATGTTCACCTGTGTTTCCTCATCCAAGACACAGTCTATGTTGAATTCTCCTATTCTTGTTTCTATGCACTTATTTTATTTTAAGATCTCTGGTAAATTGATGTCTCTGTGATCATTCAATGTTTTTGTTGTAGCCTAGGTCTACATCCCCTGCTTCTCTTCTCTTTTCCCCTATGCCTTCATCAAATTTTCCTCTTCTGGTTGGTTAAGTCATTTTACCATTACTGAGCGACTTGGTTCTTATTCATTTCTTCCTGGTTTGAGTCTTTGCACATTTCTGTTTTGTTTTTATTGAAAGGATGAAATATATGTTGGATTTGGTTCGAATTACTTGTCATCATATTTTCCATTGATCCATCTCACCACAGGTTGACCAACCCTTTTATTAAACACAGGAAATGCTTGTGGACAAACACAACCATTCAGAATGGTCATTTTCGAGCCAAGATTGCCAAAATGAACAGGGAAATTTTCAACTGTAAATATTTACCAAGCAAATCATATCAATGGCTTCCATCCATGCATGGGTGCAGAATTGCACAGAGTTTAACACCAAGATTCATCAAAAGTCCCGAACCCCTAAATTATTTAACAGGGCTTATGCTCAGGTTAATTAGTGATAAGCACTGGCTAAACACTTCGGCGATTTTCATTTGGGAGATTGTCATACCTCACATCCACAAATTCTCGAAGCTCGAACTCCCAGAGACCCAAAGAAAACATGGGCAGTTCATCTATCAAGAAACGTGCTGAAGTCTTGGAGAGTCGAAGAGTCGAAGTGCTGAAGAGCTTAAATCCTGAAGCCTGAAGTGTCGAAAACCCAGAACAAATTAGGACCATACATAAATGGAGACACATGGAAGTAGATCGTCCACTTCAAGAGTTCTCTTCTAGGAGATATTCATGCTTCAGATTTGAAACTCCCGAAGCCCGGATTTCTGAAAAGAATTTGGACCATTCATCCATCATGGCATGTGACGATAGATTAGTCACTTCGGATATTTTCCTCCGAGATATGTTTCATGTTTCATATTCAAAACACATGTATCCTGAAAGTCTTAAGTGAATCTGGATGATTGATCCTAGGTCAATGAGAACCGTCGATCCTCGCAGTAGGTAAATGTCACCCAGATTTTTTATTGTAATCAGATCGACGACTATAGTTCATTGCGGGGACACAAACTGCTTGAGAGATCATTTTCCTAAGCGGTCCTGCAATTGGAACCATGGTATTTTTGGAAGGGCAAGTGGAATCTTGTGGTGGATTGCGGGCCCAAAGGTGGTCTAAATCTAAACCACCCTCAACAACTCTCGCAATCACATGCTCAAATGACATCATATCATCGTGTCACCTCCACGTCACCTCTACTCATCCACTCACTACTCTCGCTCCTCTCACCCCTCGACACTTGTCCTCCATTAACCCCAACGTTGATCTCCATTGCTGGTGGCCCACCTCTCCAGATCAACGGTCCTTATCGCAACTCGGATGCCCCCGACCATTCTAACTTTAATGGTGGGGTGGGGGGTCTGATTAAGTAGTTTTCTCACCGTAGGCCCTACCTAACATGGTGGCTCCTCAAGAACTCAGACC
>JASDQU010032459.1:0-21533 GCA_032191745.1 Picea mariana | reverse complement strand
ATCTATTTGTGTCTTCACATGTATCAAAATCCTAGAATACATACCTCTCTTATTTCTGCTAAAAACATTTCTCGGCTTAACCATTTCTCAAATGAGTTATATGCAACACAAGATGAGATCGATACCTACAATCTAATTATTATTATTATTATTATTTATATCATTTTAAGACCCTTTTAGCCTATACGAACAAAAGACATTGTAATTTCATGAATATGTTGACTTTTATAATTTTAAAGAAATATAAAAATAATATTGAAAATTTCCAAAAAATATACGGCACAAGAAAAACGAGTTCTCTACAAACATAAAAGTTTTCAAAATGAAATTCCATTGTTAAGACACACAACACCTACACGAACGAAAACATATACCTTATATTTTGTTGGAAAAATAAGATACCACTTTTAGAAAAAATCAAATTTGACCTAGTTATTCACAATGTCTGTGAATGAAATTTGTATATTCGGAAATTTATATGTTTCATATTCTTACACCATATTCAAATTCATTGTAAAAGTACCCTGAATAATTCCTCCAATTTAATAGATTGGTGTTTTCCAGGTTTGCATTGGCACTAACGTGTCATGAGAGACGATCATTAGCTTGCACTCACCCAAAAGGGGCTATCAATTCACTCTATTTTTCAACAATTATCTGTGTATCCTTGTAAATATCGGATTTATAGAGTACCATGAGAGCCGAGATTGGATTCACATAAATGACTAATGAGTTAGATTATCTTAAATTTTAGTTTGTGATATTGGCTCAAATTGCATAGGTTTGAGGAGATAGGTATTACTATGACTATAATAAAAATATTTATATGATTAAATCTATACACTATTTTTTATTTATAGGATTAAATGCATATATTAATGTAGTAATATTTTTCATTATAATTTTATAAAATATTAAGTATGTTTATTAAAATTGAATGAAAAAATAATTATGAAAAAGAATCATTTTATATGTGGTACTCAATAAAAATGGATGTAAGCATTTCTCATTTCACGTAAAAGAAGGAAGCACTCATGTCATGTAGTCTAATTATTTATTGCTCAACCATGTAAAGTGTGGTTGTTTTAAAGTCTAGTGCTTACATTGGGTTAGATAGTTGTTAGTCAAGACTCTTTTGATGACATTCCTTCCTCAACTCACTCTCTCTAATTACCTTTCATGTAAAAAAGTTGGAGTTGTACTATCATCACACTAACATCATCTTGATATTTTTTTGGCTATTACTAGCTCTACGAGATTTTTTCAAGAATCCATAGGGCCTCTTCGTAGTGGTGTCAAATTTAGTTTCTTCTTGATATAGAGAGACCTGACAATTCAATTTCTTCTATATTACTAACTTTATCCAACGACCCTTTTGATGCAAAAATTTAAAAATTGCAACCATATGTAATTTATATCTTTTCATGGTTTGGTTTAGTGGTATCCTTTCTATCATGTGTAAATCACCTATTCCCCTAGATACAACTAGAGATCCATACACTCGCCAATCTCCATGATGGAGGTGAAAAATTCTATCCAAATTCTCCTATCTGTTATCGCTTGTCCTCCAACCCAAATCAATGATCACATGTAAAGGGTTCAAGAGCACCATATTTACTAATAACAACTTAACAATCCCCTACATTGGAAACCACTAAGTTACCATCTACAATAAGAGCACTTACACAAGAAATACCACTACCAACCTCTTTCTTCAAAAAATATACATCTTTTATTAAGTAGTGAGATCTAACAACCTCTCAAGAATATCCTATGTTTCATTTTCCATGTGGAGCATAGCATCCATAAAAACAGCTTAATATTTTTTGCAGTGAAAGATGTAGCTTTCTGACCACTATGACCATTAAAGATATCAAATAATGTCTCTTTGGAATGATTCGAACATTGAAAATAATCTTGTGTGTATCCTCCATGATTTATCACTGACCTTTCTTGCATGAAACCACATAATGAAAACCTCCACATTGACTTCCATCAATTGCTACATAGTTGTGGATGACACATCTACGCCTAACGACTGGATTGGAATATACATCCTCATTTGGACTTTCTTCTTTAGCATAGGTGAAGGGAACTTGTTACCAATTGAATCATTCTCCTCTAGGACATTGACATAATGAGAGTTATCCCTCTACTCCATGCTCTTAACCAAGTATTCCTACTCTTTCTCCATAGCAAATTCTCATCTCTAATGGTTAGAACATACCTCAAAATAGATTCCATAAATTGGTTTGGATGATACTAATTTTATATGTACATAAATAATAATTCTAGGGGAAGCTACCCATATTTAAATATCAAAATTTTGTATAGAGGGGCACATGTAGGAATGGAAGACCAAGGGAGAATTCCCTGCTACAATGCAAGACATGTTCACAATCTACATATGCTACTACTAATGTTGATAATATTCGTGAACCTTGTTGATTCCTTCAAAAAACTTTTGTGTATTATTGTTATTGTGTGCTCTACAATAGTGATAAATACATACCCCCTTCTCCACCTCTTTATTGTTTCAATTCAATTGTATCATGAATGTCTCACTCCAGTCCTATTAGACATATTGGATTCCTTTACAATCTAAACATACCTTATAACATTTATACTGCATTCTAATGCAACATGTAGGGTTCTATCAAGATCACACAACACAAATTAACTTACAAAGTCATTAAACAAGTAGCAATTAAAACATGCATCACTACTAAGCTCAACAAAGAAATGAAATAACACATATTATTTTATTGATACTCACAACTAATTATAAATCCCATGCCTTTATTACATATATAAATTTATCCCCTTGGATTCTATTTAACTATATTCTCACTTCACCATTGCAAAGGACAACTTTTGAGAGACAAAAGTGTGTTATTCCTTGCAGGTCATCAATTTATAAAACTATTGGAGAATATCAACTGATTTAAACTTTTGGGATGAACTTATTTGATCTCATCTTGATTGGTCTTCAAGGTGATTAAAAATGTTGTAGTAATATCATTTCACATTCACCATAAGTATCTCTTTGACTGCCAAGTGAGTTTCATTAATTGACACTGTATATTGAATCACTTAATTAATTTATATCATAGTTTTATCGCTAAGTCACAACTACATTTTTACTTTGATGAATGTTTTATCCACTTATTTATTATTAAAAACAAAGTTTGTCTTCACTTTCTACTAAAGTCAAGAAGTTATTTATGAGCATAGTTCATGCCATTAGAGACACAATGGGAAGAACGATTTCTTAATCTAGACCAAAATATTGTTGTTTCTATAGAAAACATCTAGAATAGATTAGGTTATTGTTCTTTCTATAGAAACCAAGAAAGAAAATTTTATAACAACTGAGGAGGAGGGATGATTAGCACATGGTTTTAATCATTCACAAAAAATGGATGGCTCTCCATATTTCGTTGTGCATTCATGTTGATTCTTTGATTTATTTCCTTTTAGTGCATCACTTAAAGCTCAACCATTTTATTATGAAGTTTTGGTGTAGATGAATTGAACATACTAATAATAACTTCTAATTTTCACATTGTTATCCTAAACTAGGAAAACATGCAGGATAGCCAATCCAACTAGGGTTGCTCCTGCGTCTGACACCCTTAGTTTTAAAATTTTGAGCATCTTTCTCAAAAGGTAGGTGAACAAAATTTGTAGACTAAACATTCCCCCCCAACCCATATTTGTTGTTAATATCAACAACAATGTTCTACATCCATCACACTATTTATCATTTCTTCCATTCTTTCTAAATTTGTTCCACCATATTGCACCACCTCCTTGTTGTTTATGTGTTACACACCAAAATGTCACACTTAAGTGTCACACCTATTTATGCCTAAGTGTTGCAAGTTTTGTATGCACCTTACTAAGTGTCAAGTTTTGTATGTGTTTCATCTCGTGAATCGCTGGAGAGCTGTGTGCATCTCCCCTGCGAGCTTACGCTCTTCTTCTCCTCATCTCTTCCCGTGTGTGTGTCCCTCTTACCTTGGGAGGTTTTTTCTGACCTATCATGTTCCTTCTATCAGAAGGAAGCTCAGGTCTGCAGGTCCCTGTGGTACTTTGAACTGACAACCCATGTTTCCATTAATGGGGGTGGTTGGTGATTCAACCATCGGTCCTTTCTTCATTGACTGGTTTTCTTTCCTTGTGATTCAAAGGAGGTTTGTCATCCTTATCAAGGGAGATTTGGGGTTATTTGATATATGAACCCTCTCTTATAGTTTTCACATTCTTCCACTAGTGACATCATGGCTAGTACTTTCAAGGCTTCACCCCCCACAGTCAGTTATTGACAACTCAAACAATAATACATTTACATTTTCCTCATGCATTAGCATGGAAATTCCTATTTTATGATTAACTACAAATTGGGGGAAACAGGTTGTTACACTTGTGCTGATAGAATTTAAAAAAAACTTTATTTTGTTTCCTTAAGTTTTTTAAAAATAAGCGATTTAACATCCTTTAATAATTTAATGTAATTCACTTGTACAATATCAATAGTTAATATTAATAATTTAGTATTTGAAAATAATGTTTTTAGATAAATTTAGATAGAATGAGCATCCCTAAACAATTGCAATATTGAATCTGCTAGATGTGGCCTTCGCAAGTCCGCCTATAAATTTGTATATCACTGAAGTCTTGGTGATATTTGCAGGACACCGAACAAAAGGACTGAAATTTCAACCCGCCAGGCCAAGAACCCGTGTCCAAAAAGTGCCCAAATATGGAACGAGGGATTTGCATATGCTCTATAAAATCTCTTGTCCATACTTTCTAAAAGTACATGTTTAGTATGTATTTCTCGTTTGTCGAAAAAAAATTATATCAGTCGCCCGACCAAATTGTACAAACTTTCTCGTCTAATTAAATTCTGTAATATCAAAAATTAATATTAATAATTTAGTATTGAAAACACTGTTTTTAGATGTGTTAGATAGTTGATAGGGATTAGCATCTGTAAAGAATAAAAATGCAATGTTCATCGAAGAAGCCCGCAAGTCCTGTCAATTTGTATATCGCGGAAGTCTAGCTGCTATTTGTAAGAAACAAAACAATAGATAGTCTATTTTCAGCCCGCCAGGCCACGAACTCGCGATCCAAAAAGTGCTCAAGTATGGAATGAGGGATCCGCATACGTTCTATAAAATCTCATGTACATACTTTATATAGAGACTCATGTCCACAAGTCCACCTGTCAATTTGTATATCACGTAATTCTAGGTGCTATTTGTAGGACACAGAACAATAAATAATTAATTTTCAGCCCGCCAGGCTGCAAGCTCGTGATCCAAAATGTGCCCAAGTATGGAATGAGGGATCCACATATTTTCTAGAACAATACAAATGAAATTTTCATCCAAGCAGCCCGTAAGTCCTCCTGTCAATTTGTGTATCGCGGAAGTCTGCTTACTATTTGTAGGACACAGAACAATAGAATAGACTCTATTTTCATCCCGCCGGGCCGCCAACCCGAGGTCCAAAAAGTGTATGTTTGGGTGTTATTTGTAAGACACGGAACAATAGACTCTATTTTCAGCCTGCTAGGCCGCGAACCCGTGATCCAAAAAGTGCCTAAGTATGGAATGAGGGATCCACATATGCTCCATAAAATCTCATGTCCATACTTTATATAGACACTCATGTCCACAAGTCTGCCTATCAATTTGTATATCGTGGAAGTGTAGGTGCTATTTGTAGGACACAAAATAATAGATACTTAATTTTTACCCCGCCAGGCCGCGAACCCGTACAGACACGTGGCTAGAACAAATATGCGACTAGAAAGTTGAAATACATGTGGTTTGCATGTAGAACATAGTATTCCCGAATTAGTTCTTCCTCGAAAATATAAAAAATACAAATGAGAAAATGGTGGAAAATATGTTCTATAACAATACAAATGCAATGTTCAGCGAAGAAAACCTTAGGTCCTCTTGTCAATTTGTATATCACGGAAGTCTAAGTGCTATTTGTAGGACATGGAACAATAGAATAGACTCTACTTTCAGCCTGCTAGGCCACTAACCCGCCGTCCAAAAAGTTCCTAAGTATGGAATGAGGGATCCACATATGCTCTATAAAATCTCATGCCCATACTCTATATAAACTCATGTCCACAAGTCCGCCTATCAATTTGTATATTGCGAAAGTCTAGGTGCTATTTGTACGACACAGAACAATAGATACTTAATTTTCAGCCCGCCAGGCCGTGAACCCATGATCCAAAAAGTGCCCAAGTATGGACAGACGGATCCGCATATGTTCTAGAACAATACAAATGCAATTTTCATCCAAGCAACCTGTAAGTCCTCCTGTCAATTTGTATATCGCGGAAGTTTGGTTGTTATTTGTAGGACATAGAACAATAGAATAGACTCTATTTTTAGCCTGCCAAGCCGCCAATCTGCAGTCCAAAAAGTGCATGTCTAGGTGCTATTTGTAAGACATGGAACAATAGACTCTATTTTTAGCCCACCAGGCCGCGAACCCGCGATCCAAAAAGTTCCTGAGTATGGAATGACAGATCCACATATGCTCTATAAAATCTCATGTCCATACTTTATATAGACACTCATGTCCACAAGTCCGCCTGTCAATTTGGATATCGCAGAAGTCTAGGTGCTATTTGTAGGACACAAAACAATAGATACTTAATTTTCAGCCAGCCAAACCGCAAACTCGCGATCCAAAAGGTGCCCAAGAATGGAATGAGGCACCCACATATGCTCTAAAACAATACAAATGCAATGTACAGTGAAGCTTCCTGTAGGTCCTCCTGTCAATTTGTATATCGTGGAATTATGGGTGATATTTGTAGGACACGAAACAATAGAATAGACTCTATTTTCATCCCGTCAGACCGCGAACCTGCGGTCCACAAAGTGCCTAAGTATGGAATGAGGGATCCACATATGCTCTATAAAATCCCATGGCCATAATTTATATAGACTCATGTCCACAAGTCCACCTGTCAATTTGTATATCACGGAATTCTAGGTGCTATTTGTATGACACAAAACAATAGATACTTAATTTTCAGCCCACTAGTCCACGAACCTGCGATCCAAAAAATGCCTAAGTATGGAATGAGGGATTCGCATATGTTCTAGAACAATACAAATGCAATGTTCAGCCAAGTAGCTCGTAGGTCCTCCTATCAATTTACATATCGCAGAAGTCTAGGTGCTATTTGTAGGACACAGAACAATAAAGACTTTATTTCCAGTCTGTCAGGCCGCGAAACTGCGATCCAAAAAGTGCCCAAGTATGAAATGGGGGATTCGCATATGTTCTATAAAATATCATGTCCATACTTTATAAAAGTACATGTTTACTATGTGCTCGTTTGTTAGAATACTTTTATATCACTCAGCCGACCAAATTGTACAAACTTTCTCATCTAATTAAATTTTGTGATATCAATATTTAACAATAATAATTTATTGCAGGTCCGCTTCTGATTTTGTATATCACGGAATTGTGGGTTCTATTTGTAGAACGCGGAACAATAGATGCCCAATTTTTTTCCCCCCAGCCCGAGAACCCCCCAATTGAAAAAAGTGGCTAAATATGAAATTAATATGGAATTGCTACGGGACAATAAAAGTGCAACGTTGAACCAACCAACCTGCAAGTTTGCCTGTCAATTTGTATATCACGGAAGTGTAGGTGCTATTTGTAGGACACAGAACAATAGAGGCTCAATTTTTAGTCCGTCGGGCCAGGAACCTGCAATCGAAAAAGTGCCTAAGTATGGAATGATGGATCTGCATATGCTCTATAAAATGTCATGTCCATACTTTATAAAAGTATATGTTTACTATGTATTGTTCGTTTGTTGCAAAACTTTTAAATAACTCGAACAGATTGTACAAACTTTCTCATCTAATAAAATTCTGCAATATCAATATGTAATATTAATAATTTAGTATTGAAAATAATGTTTTTAGATATGTTAGATAGTTGATAGGGATTGCCATCCGTAAACAATGGAAATCTTGAACCTGTCAACCATCGATTCCATCTGTCAATCTGTATATCGCGGAAATCCAAGGGTTATTTGGAGGACACAGAACAATGAAAGTGAAATGTTGAGCCAGCCAACCCACAGGTCTGCTTGTCAATTTACAAATTCCGTGACATACAAATTGACGGCCGATATCTGTCACTGAGATACAATACGACCATCGACCCTTCACGTCTCCTGGGTATATCTTTTGTCATTTTTCTTTTGTAATCCGCCCGACCGCTTTCCATACTTTGGTATTTCTTGGAATCGGTTTCGCCATCGCCGCTGCCTTCGTACTTGTTTCCATATATGCAATAATTAAGCTTTAATGCTGGTAGACATTTTGCAGGAACCGTTAAGATTGTCATTAATGTCCGGAAATCCAGAGAAGATTTGTCATTACTACAAATTAAACTAAGATTTGCGCACACGTATGTTATCCTTTCCAAGTATTTATTTCAAAGGCAATGCAATATTATTTTTTTGTGCACCGACGGGTTGGTGCTTTTAAGAAATTTCTAATTCTTAATCTCCTTTTTCCGTCACCGCCACCTTCTCACTTTTTTCTAATTATACAATTAGTGAGATGTGATGGTGACAGGTCATTCCGCATAAACCCGGGAAATTGTCATTGATCAGTGAAAGGCTCGAGGAGATATTCCATTCATATGCATTAAACCATAATTTGTGGAGGATTATATTATCCCTCCCTGAATTTCATTTCAAACATCGTCTCGAGCAAACGTAAATTCTTAATAACTTCTGGCAACAATTTTCTCCACACATAGTAAACACATTGGGGCATAATGGCCAAAGGTTCCACTATTCCAGGGCATATTCCTACTATTCATCTCCCTCTGCCCAGGAGAAAAAAAGGAGATGGTCCCTTGGTACACCGAGAGATATATTTTAAGCCAAAAAATTCCATAGCAACCCTAGTTGCTTAGATAACCTACCCAATTGCATTCATGGTTGTCGCAAAAGTTGATGCCATGAATTCTGAGCTGGAAGAAGATGATATGATGGATGATGAAACGATAATGGATGATGTCAATGGAGAGAATCTTCCCACTCTTTCCCCCAAATTGAAATCAACCATAATGAATGGAACTTCCCAGCTCTGTGATGGCGGTCATGACAACACCAAAAGGAGTTTCAAAAAAGAAACCGACAGTGAACGCAACAGCCAGTTTGCAGCGCGAAAGTAGGAATTCCATAGTTCCAAATTAGTTCGTTCTAGGAAGAAGAGTTTTATTGTAAAGAAATGATATGTTGATTCTCCTAGAGATATATTTGAAGCCAAAAAATTATTGATTAACATCTTCAGGAATCAAGTCTAAAACTCTCGTTGCTGGAAGGCATTTTCCTACTAGTCATCTCCTTCTACCCAGAATGGACTAATTTGGGCCTCTAGAATTGCACGTTCAAGCTATGGTACTGAATTGTTTTGGACTATGCAGAGGTGGTTTCAACTAAGGGCTATTCCACTTGCCCTGCAACCATTTTCATCTTCTTCCTCGGGAGAAGCTTGTGAAAAATATCAATTTGAGCACAGGATGATTCATCGAGGAGAAAACTTCAAGGATCTTGCATACTGCGGATCTCGTGCTTGTGTTTGTCACAGATACCTTCAATGTTTTGGCCGGAAGAACTAGCTCCAATTTCTAAGGATAGATGTACAATACTCAGTGTTTTTCTTATTTTTTTAAATGGATTTGTTATTAAAAATTTTTTTCCTTCCACTCTTTGTTGCTACCTTTTTTCTGGGTTTAACGCATGTTCTAATTAGCATGGTTCAGTTCTCTCGTACTTCTTCGATATTGTGTTTACTAATAGCAATGTACAATGTTGCAACAAAATCGTTATTCTTGTTTCTAGACATGCAATTATTAAGTTTTAATGCTAACATGCCATAATGCAAGAAGTTTAATACTTGAGTTAATATGTTGCACTCATGGAAGAATGTATCAAGAACACAATTACACCCACACCTTCCAATAAAATCTAATCTTCAACAAAGAATTTGTTGGCAATTAGTAGAAAATGAAGTTTAGTAGTTAAGTTAATATGTTACAGTCATCGAAGAATGTATCAAGAACATAGTTACACGCACACGTTGCAATAAACTCTAATCTTGAACAATGCATTTGCTGACAATTAGTAGAACAACATGGTTTTGCAACAATGCTGCTTCTTTGAAACCAATTCGCGCTTACGAAAACTTCCTTCCTTCTTTCTATTTTCCCACTCTTTTATTCCTTCTTGTTTCTTTTCCTGGTTACTTAATCATTTTTTCCCCAAAAATTACTTCCTCCGCAGCTTCGTAGATTCATGCATTTCCAACGACTGCTTCCCCTTTCTTTAAATTGACCCTTTATTGTTCCTTGTCCCACAACTGGCACGCACAGTTCCGCGATATACAAATTGATAGGCGGACTTGCCCTCGTCGGGTAAACATTGCACTTCTACTTTTCTGTGACCTCCATACAACATTCAAAGCTCCACCATATACAAATTGACAGATATACAAATTTGCAGTCGTTGTTCGATCATACTCTCTTCCGTATTACGGTCCCCCTATCATGCCCTTTTTCGTGGTGCAGATTTTTGCACTGAAAACTTCCAAGAAATACAATTTAGCCGTCAGGTTCTCGCATATTTAGTGGAACTATTGTGACCCCATTTTGAAGCCCATCTGTCTACTTTCCATACTTCTCCATTTATTCAAATTTCTTTGGCGGATCGTCGGTTTAGCGGGTTGAAGAAATATTCAGTTCGTAGTCATTGTGTCCTATGCTCGCACCCTTTTGCAATTAACAATGGGAAATTATATATAAGATCTTGTTTCTATGCATGTAATTAGCAATTTCCTTATTCCATACTTAGCCACTTTGTTGGAATTCTCCAAATATACAAACCGGCTGCTGAACTTCCCCATCATGATCTCTTCCTTTTTACACATTTTTACTCAAAAATTCTGAAACATGAAATTTGAAACGACTTTGATAGGTTCCATTTTTTCCAATCTTCCATTTTTTTTCAATTAAAATAGTACTTATGATATTTCTATTTTTTTTATTTTTTAAAAGTTTTGAAAACATATTTTCAACATTTTCAAATTAAAATAATTTAAAAATATTCCAACCAAAAACAATGGCATGCCTGCTAGCTTGAAACAATCATCGTAAGTATTTAAAAGGAAGTTTTTTTTCATTGTTAAATCACAAAATATTAATTTTTCATTTTACATTGATATTATATTGGTATTGATATGAGAGTAAGTATACATTTTAAAATTAATTTTTAAATATATGATTTGAACAACATAAATTATGAATTTGTTTTTGTCAACCATTCAAATATAATTAAATATTTTTGAATTTAGTTAAAATAACTAATAATAATTAAAAAAAACAATTTGATTTAAATATATAAATTTTCAAGTTTGTTTTTTTAACTAATATCTTATATTTCAACTTCAAATTTCAATTTGATTCATATATTTTGATAACCTTATAAGGTATTTAATGCAATAGTTAAATTTATTTCAGTATAATGGTCAAGTTTATTTTTTTATTTGATGATATATTTGACAATGAATTTAATTTTACTTATTACTTTTATACTTATTTTTAGTCTAAGTTAATTTGTTGATTTTTTTCAATAATATAGTATTTATAGATTTGAATATTTAGATTAATGATGTATATAGATTTTTTATTTTTATTTTTTAACGGAAATGATTGTTTTTATATTGACAAAATGTTGCAGTTGCACTACAAACTAATACATTAGATAACAAAAGGGATGATTGCTTCAACTATTTTGTAGAATTTTAAGTTTCTTCATATACCATGTAAGTTATTTTGTAGATTTTCAAGTTCCCTTCATATAACATGTAAGTGAGAAGACAAATTTTCCTACAAGGGATTTTAATGCCAAATCCTTGATTACATGAATAAATTATAACAAAGTGTTATAAAAATAAACACAAACAAAACATAATTATCTCATATTGCCTTTAACCCCTCATTTCTTGAGAGAATATTATATTTTGCTTCATAACTATCACGTCCCTATTAGACTTCCTTCCCCTTATAAAAGTATGAGCAAAAGAAAAATATTTAGCCGGTTCGAATTCTCTTGGCCTGCATCCCTTTCTTTCCTTTCTAATTCTACAATGTCCTCTTATTCCTCATGTATATCGTCAACATCTTCTCCTACTTTCTCTTGTGATTTTTCTTCGTTCTCTTCTTCTTTAGAGTTGACCATTAATTGCTCGGGAGATGGAAGTGAAACTTTTGTTAAGATGTGTCTCTATGTCCTTCTCTAGGTCTCTTGGATATTTTAATCATCTAAATTCTCAAGGGATCCAAATTGATTACCCTAGAAGCTCTCCTGGGTGTGGTTAGCTGAGATGGCCCCTTATGCTATGTTTTTCAATGTTTTTTTAGAACTATTTTAAACTCAAATTCTGCTTTAGGATTTTCCATTGAAGGTGGTTGTTTTTGTTGACATTTTGGAAAAATTTTGGTAAAGTGCCCATTTTCATGAAAAATATGGAACTTGAATGGAATATTTTCATAGTATAGAGTTGTGGAAGCTCCACTCATCTATTTTGATTTGCAGAGCCTTTGCAAATCCCTTCTCCAAATCCATCTCCATGTAGATTCTTGCACATGAATGTATCTTTTCTTTTTTATCTGCTCGACCAACGTATTTACTAATTTTTTTCCAACGGCTCTAAGAAAGTTCTCTTGCTAGAAAAAGAGGAAGATAAGGCAGTCTAACCCACATTGGGCCTGTGCATATTTCATCCTTTGTATTGAAGTCTACAGGCCATGGGGAAAGATATATTCTGCTAGATCCCATAAAATATCTTAGTGTACCAATGCTCAACCACCCATGATTCCAAGACCTTTGGACTAGGCCAAAGCCCTATAAACTTGCATACTGGAACTTGTTCAATAATAGCGAGAGCTATACTTCATGGTTTCGAAGATGAGAATTCCACTTGAGGAGTAGCTTCTACTAGATTTACAAATTTACTCGATTGAGGTGGATTTATTTTTTGAGGGTTCATAGACTAAACCAAGGAGAAAAATTCCTCTATCTTGACACGAGTATCAACACCCATCTTTGCAAACCCTTACAATGCGGTTCACAATTAAGACAATTAGAACAACAAAGATCCGACAATCTCTAACGAACTCAAATTGATCCATTCTAGTGAGCTTAAATCAACGACAATGTCCAATGTAGAAGAATGTAATAGTGATATAGTATGCATTACACAACATTTTTATTTAATAATAAAATAAATATTTGTATCTATATTGTTGGTACCAAGCTAGCCAACAATATATTCATTTAAGAGCATAAACATGTCATTTATGAGATTTGAACCTAGGTGGAGAAGTTAACAACCAATCCTTCCAACCACCCAGGTTTAATTCAATCAAGACACATATAATTATATACTGTATATATATAATTAATTTACTAAATTAAAGAATAACAAGACCACTAGCAATAGTAAAAGAACTAAAATAAAATAATCGAACATAAATATAGGTTGATCAGTGTCAAAGTAAGCTACATAATGACCATAAATATGGCATACTCTGTAAGTCTCCAAGATTAAAAGGGTTAAGAATATTTATAAATGAAAACCTCATTCCAAAAAACTAAGCTAAACTAAGGAAGGAAGTTCAAAAGGTAAAACAAGCCAATGGACAATAATTAGAAATCAAAAAGTTATTGTTAGGGATATAGACCATACTGATAATAATAACTAGGCATTTCAAATAAATAAATAAAATTCTAAAGAATTCCAAGTCATCCCTTACCTCCTTAAGGTGGGAAAGACCAATTCAAACCACACAAATATCCTTATTAGTCCTTGCCAAATGTGTAGAGGGACTATAGCGATCGATAATTTGTTGACTTCATATTAATTTGTCCTTTGACTATAAATTTTTGTACAATCTCTATTGTTCGAACTAGAGAACTAAAAACATTATTTTATACAATAAAAAAAACTTTTTTGTCATCATCTCATTGGAGAATAGATTCAAAGTCTTATTTCCAGCTTCTTTATTCCCAATGTTTTAAATGTTTACATAGACAAAGTTTTGAGCATCGACAATCTTTTTGAATTTTTATTATTTTTATTTAAATGTTTACATATCCAAAGTTTTGAGCATGGAAACTCTATTTTAAGTACTTAAATAGGCTTGACACAATGCATTCTTTTTTAAATGTTTACATATCCTGAGGCCCTTAAACATGCATGATAACCTTAAATGTTTACTTAACAGGCTCGTCACAATGCATTTTTCTCCAATTTTTTCATGCAATCTTGTATGCAATGAATTTGAGCAATATTGTTGTCCACCGACACTCACATAGTCGAATAGAATGATGGATTTGCTTCCACATCATATGTTTCATATTTCTTCTGTATTTGGAATGCAATCTAGTCATCATTGAAGATACATATATTCTTCACTGGTTCACTAGTTGTTGGTCTCTCACTGGTTCGTTGGTTCGTTGTATGCTGCTTATTGTTGTTTGCTTCAACTTTACAAAGTTGAGGTCCTACAGCTACAATTGGACCTCTTGGTGCTTTCTCACTAGTTTTTTGTTTGCTTCTTTCTCTTGTTTGCTTCAACTTTGCAAGGTTGAAGTCTTGCACCTGCAGTTCGACCTGTTCTTTCAATTTGCAAGGTTGAAATCTTGCACCCTTGTTTGTTTCAACTTTGCAAGGTTGAGGTCCTGCACCTGTAGTTGGAAATGTTGTTGCACTTTGCAGGTTTGAAATAATGCACCCACAATTGGAACTTTGATTCTATCATTCATTATTCACGAGTAAGTTTCAATACCATAGTTTCATTCCTATTCGTTGTTTACTGCTTTCTATCTACAATTTGCAAGTAGGAATGTTCAATACTAGGATGATCCAGAATATATTTGCAGAACGAAATGAATACATATTATTATCAAAGGATGCTTAACACAAAATAACAGATATACAGTAAAACTGGTTTTTATTCAATAAGGAAATAAGATGAAACTGTAAAATGCAATGGAAGAAAGCTTGCAAGAATGGTGGCGACTTATCTCTAAGAAGAGATGTGATGATTGCGCTTATTCGCAAGAAGATGATTACAATGAGGCTCTAAAGAAATTTTTACAATAAACAAGAATGTCAAAAACCTTGTACATCCAAAAAACCTAACCCTGGGAGATGAAGCGCCAAAAGTCATGTGGGCCCCGTTTGGGTAACTTAGTACATCAACTTCCTGGGGTCGTAACTTTTGCATACGATCTCCATTTTAGGTGCACGATAGCCCATTGGAAATGTCTATATGAGGGCTACACATTTTGATGCTATCTATCAAAGGTTATTCTGTTTGTGGCGAGCCCTGAAAAAAGGTTGTTTAAGGCCTCAAAACGACCCTACAAGTCAGGGGCCTGAAAACTAGGGAAAAAAATGCCAAACTGGAAAACTGCCAAAATGACCCAGTTAGAATAGGTGGGAGGCCACCGAAATCCATCTGAATCAATCCTCCCCCCTTATGAAACTATGGTCTCCATTACATTGAGTTCCCCCATCAGATGAGGAAATTTCTGCTAAATTTGGTCCCGGGTGAGCCACTTGCCTTGGTGCAAGAGCTTCCCTACATTAACAACTCGATAAAGTTGGATCCTTTGTTGACGAGTGAACTTGATCTGTTTGTCCACAATATGATCACTGGATGTTTGTTTTATGCAGTCGGGGTTGAGATTTGTTGGTGTCAGTTATTCTACAATCTCTGAAGTGTCCAATAATGGTGGAAAATATGGTCGAAGGATGTCCATGTTGAACACTCGGTGAAAGCCAAGGAAAGGATGAATGTTGAGCTTGAAAGCATTATCACCCAAAAACTTGGTGATGGTGTACGACCCATAACAGAGTGGGAAAAGCTTTCAATGGGGTCTTGTAAGTCGCTCTTTCTGCAAGTGCAACCAAACTTTGTCGCCCACTTGAAACTTATGTGGCACCCGATGTTGATCATTGTGCTTCTTGTGCTTGTCATTATACTTTTGTAGGATATCATGAACCTGTTGGCGGATGTGCTGGATCCGCTCAATGAACTAGGTGGCTTTGTCAACTTTAATTGGGTCAAGAGATGAGACGATTGAGGTGACCGCAAGGGGTAGTGCAACATCTATGAGACCCAATGGTTGGAATCCCAACCCCACCTGAAAGGGGTTGTGGTCAGTTGAGCTATGCAGGGCTCAGTTGTAGCTATTTTGAACATAGGGGAGACTCTCATCGCATGTGTGAGGGTGCTTGGAATTATACATACACATGATATGCACGATCACTCGATTTATGACCGCGGTTTGGCTATCTGTGTCATGGTGGAAAGGTGTGGATTTGGTGAGCTTGGTGTCCAGTAGTGACCAGAGGCTTGACCAGAATGTGCTGAGAAATTGACTGTCCCGATCTGAGACAATGGTTTGTGGGATTCCAAAATGTACCCAGACTCGTTCAAAGAAGAGCTTGGAAGTGGCCTCTACTGTGATGCTCTTCTTGCAGCCGGCCAGAATTGTCATTTTAGAAAAGCGATCCACAACCACAAAAACATAGTCATTTCCCCGCTTGGTGGACGAGAGGCTCGACATGTAGTCCATTGAGATGGATTCCCATGGCCTGTCAAGAGTAGGCAGAGGGGTGTACATGCCCTATTTCTTAGTGGTCGGTTTGGAAATCGAACAGGCAGTGCAGGACCTGATATACTTGCTGACCTCTTGTTGAAGTTTCGACCAGTAGAAATGTTTATGCATCATTTCCACTGTCTTTTTGACACCGAAGTGTCCTTCCACCCGATTGTAGTGGGCTTCCCAGATCATCTTCACTTGCTCGCTTGATGGAACATAGATATTCCCCAGGTGGCACAACAACCTGTCCTGAAGATGGAAATTAGCGACAACTGCATTTGCGCCCAACATTTGATAGGTGGTGGCAAAGTCTGGGTTTGTCTCATAGAGTTGGGGGCATCCATAGGTCTCATGGCCGCAAGAGTCTAGCACCGTGGTGAGTGTCATGACTGGCGGTCTACTGAGGCAATCAACAACGCGGTTGGTGCTTCATGTCTTACACTTGATGTTGAGGTGGAATTGTTGCAAGTACGTGGACCACTTCTGATGGTAGTCATTCTACAATTTTCATTGCATCTGCATGAATTGCAGTGGCTTATGATTAGTTTGGATGACTGTCTCCTTCCCAAGAATGTAATGTCTCCACTGATGATAGGATTTCACAATGGAGTACATTTCTTTGTTGTAATTAGGGTACTTATGGACAACATCTGATAGTGTCTCACTATGATAGGCCACGGGGTGGCTGTGCTAAGTGAGAACGACACCCACAACATAGTTTGAAGCATCTATCTTGATCTCATAGGGCTGTTGCAGGTCTGGTATTGAAAGTACTAGGGTTGAGCACAAGTGTTGCTTCAAATCATCGAATGCTTGTTGTTGGGATTGGCCCCACACAAATTTCTCCTTACCACCACCCCTGGTTACTTGGCTAAGGGCCCATGCAATATGGGAGAATCCCATCACGAACTTGTGGTAGAAATTTGCAAGGCCCAAGAAGCTCCAAAGATCAGTGAGTTTGGTTGGGGATGACCAGTCACACATGACTTGGATTTTGGCTGGATCCACATGTACGCCATGCTGATCAATGATGTAGCCTAGGTAATGAACCTTGTCCATGCTGAAGGAGCATTTTTCCAACTTGTCGTAGCATTGGTATTGTCGTAGGGTGTGCAGAACCTATTGAATATGCTACAAGTGTTCTGCCCAAGTCTTGCTGTAAATGAGGATGTCATCCAGATACATTACTAGAAAATTATTGGTGAATGGTCACGGGATATAGTCCATCATCCTTATGAAAGTGGCTGGAGCATTTGTCAAACCAAAGAGCATGACCAACCATTCAGAAATACCTTCCTTTGACTTGAAGGCATTCTTCCATACATCTGTCCATTCTATCGGGACCTGGTGGTAGCCAGACTTCATATAAATCTTACTGAAGTATTTGGCCCCCATGAGATGATCAAGGAGGTCGACGATTTGGGGAATCAAGTACCAGTTTTTGACTGTGATTTTAGTGAGGGATTGATAATCAATGCAGAGTTGCTAGGTTCCATCTTTCTTCTGTACTAGCATGATTAGGCTCTCGCAAGGTGATGAGATGGGATAGATGTGCCCCTTGTGGAGAAGTTATTGGATTCACTGCTTGATCTCCTCATTCTCTAACATAGAGCAGCGATAGATTGGCCCATTGAGAAACGATGCATCAAGGGTCAGAACGATGGGGTGCTTGACCTGACAGTGCAGAGGTACCCTGGTAGGTGAGGAGAAGATATCTAAGTATTATTCCACAAAATTATCCACTTGATTATGCTATGTGGAGAGGTCGGCTGTGGAGACCCTAGATGTGGCTATGATCTTTCGCTCATTTTGAGAGTGAATCATGAAGAAGATAAACTTCCATGTCTGAGAGATGACCTTTCTGCATTTATTGGCAGAGATCAAGGAAATAACATTGGGTGGGACTACCTTGGGTATCCTGTATAATTTCTTATTCAAAGTAATAATAACACTGCGAGGCCTACAATCATATACAACATGACATTTCTATAAATATAGTTGGCCCAAAAGAAAATTACAAACTTCGGGAGAGGAAACATCACACAATACCTCGTCTTTGAAGGGATTGATGTTGCATGTCAGGCGACATTGTTGCCTGACGCGAGTGTCGCTTCCTTGGCGGGGCCATCCGATGGTGTAGGGTTGCGGGTGAAACATTTAAACAAGGTGAGTCGCTTGAGAACCTTTGCTGAGATGAGGTTCTTCTGGTTACCTCTATCAACGATGAAGTGTAGCAGGGTACCCTTCACCCATATCTCTAAATGAAAAAGACACTCACCTTCCTCTGGCTCGTCTGGTTCACTGGGATGGATCTTGGTGGTAGCAATGGGTTTTGCGTCAATGATTTATCTCCCCCTTTCTGGTTCTGACTCATAGCTGGAACCGACATCTGATTCAGAGGCTTTCATCTCATCCACCATCGACTGCTTCGAGAGTTAATCAACAGTGTTATGCCAGGGGCTCTTATGGAAATCACATCACTTCCTGGTATCTTTCTTTGTCTTTCCGGTGTCCTTCTTTGCTTGTGGCTTGGACTGGTTGTCCTGATGTTGTCTGTCTTTGCTCTGTCCTTTGTTCTATGGGTTGGGGATGCCCTTTGTTCGCTTTTTCTATGAGGGGTTCCTTGGCCCAAATTGTTGTGTCTTTTGTTTGAGCTTCTGTTCGATTTTGACGACATATCAGTAGGTTGTGCCCAAGGATGAGATGTCCAAAAACTCCATTTCGGCCTGGATGTATCTATGCAGACCATCACGATAATTGAGCACCATATGTCGCTCAAAATATTTGATACCCATCTTGGTGCGTAAGGTATGGAAGATATTTGTGAAATCGGGCACCGCTTGGTCTCTTTCTTGCTGCAACGTGGTCCATTTTGTGTACAAGTCGTCATAACTTCCAATAAGGTAGTATTGTTCCTTAATAGCATCTTTGAAGGACTCCCAAGTGATTGCGACTGTATATAATGAGGATTCCTCTATTTCCTTTTTCTCACAGAAAGTTTCCCACCAATCTTTGATATGGGGGACGTCTTTGAGGAGCACAAAAGTAATATTTTCTCTATTTGAGAAGTTATGGAAAGAGAAATACCCTTCTAGAAGATTCAACCAGTTTTCTACCGCATTTGCGTCTATCTGACCTTCAAATATAGGAATATCGAAGTTGATTTGTACCTTGAAGGGGGAGACACCTCCATTTGAGGAAGATGTGTCACCTGTTGGTAGCCACTGAAGGATTTGTGCAAAACTATCCATCATCTCGTTCCTCTGTTGTGTGAGGGCTTCCTCTAGAAACATTTTGAAGGGATCTCTTGTCCCGTCGTCTTTCTTTTCTTTTGCCATGAGAGGTCGTTTGGTCTTGTGAGAGCTTTTGTGCTCTAGAGAAACAAGCTCGAGACCCAATTCTTTGTACCCTGACCTCGTTGGGACATGCATTAAGAACAAGGAGCAGACTGCTCTGATACCATTGATCCAAAATATATTTGCAGAACGAAATGAATACAGATTATTATCAAAAGATGCTTAACACATAATAACAGATCTATAGTAAAATTGGTTTCTATTCAATAAGGAAATAAGTTGAAACTTTAAAATGCAGTGGAAACAAACTTGCTAGAATGGTGGCGGCTTATCTCTGAGAAGAGATGTGACGGTTGTGCTCATTCGCAAGAAGATGATTACAATGAGGCTTTGAAGGATTTTTTACAATAAACAAGAATCTCAAAAACCCTAGACATCCAAAAAACCTAACCCTAGGAGATGAAGTGGCAAAAGTCATGTGGGCCCTGTTTGGGTAAGTTAGTACATCAACTTTCGACGGTCGTAACTTTTTCATACAATCTTCGTTTTAGGCACACGATAGCTGGTTGGAAAGGTCTATCCGAGGACTACACATTTTGTTGCTATTTATCAAAGGTCATTTTGGCTATGGCGAGCCCTAAAAAAGGTTGTTTAGGTCTTCAAAATGGCCCCGCAAGTCAGGTCGATGATCACATGTAAGGGCTTCAGAAGCACCATCTCTGCTAATAACCGCTCGACAGTCCCCGGCATTGGAAACCACTAAGTTGCCATCTATAATCAAAGCAGTTACATAAACAGTACCGCTGCCAACCTCCTGCTTCAAAAACTCTGCATCTGTTTCTAAGTACCCAGCTCTAACAGCCTGTTCAAGAATGTCCTCTGTTTCATCTCCCATGCCGAGCATAACATCTACAATATTTTGCCCAATATTTTCGGCAGCGAAAGATGCAGCTTGCCTACCGCTATGACCATCAAAGACGCCAACGAAGGCCTGTTTGGAATCACCAAGAACATTGGCAATAGCCTTGTGGGTATCCTCCATGAATTCTCGCCTACCTTTTTTGGACGCAACCGCATAATGAAAACCCTCCACATTGACCTCCATCGGCTGCTGCATGACCGCGCACAGCTCATCCAGGCCCAGCGACTGGAGCGTAATATCCAGCCTATGCGCTGGAACACGCTGAAATAGTCTGATTATATATGCAATCGTTAGTATATTTCTGTGGCCATTGTCCGGGTCATCACAAGAGGAAAGTCTGTAAAGAACAAAAAATATATATTCTTGTTACGCCGTTGGAATACCATGGTGGGACATGACCGACGATCAGGGAAACCACCTCTGTCGTCCATCCATGAAAGCAAGATAAGGCGCACTTGGCATGTCACTTTTCACCTCCAGGTGGTGGTCGTTCATTTACACATGAACTGGTGCAAAAATATATCTTTTGTGTTTTGACCCTGCCATGGCGGCGTCA